>KK899330.1:208229-220910 GCA_000696445.1 Aquilaria agallochum | reverse complement strand
AAGGACATCCATTTCTAAATGAATTTGCATTACTGTAAAAAATCTTCTCCACCACAATAGCTCTCGAGTCTAGGATATTACAAAAGTATTGTTTGATAGCTGAAAAAGAGGCAAGGCTAAATCTTAACATTAACTTTTTGTCAATTAATATATGATAAAACTCATGCTAAAGTTTGTACCACGTACTCTAAAAAATACCTTAACATTAATTTTTTGTCAATTAATTTTTTTCCACAATTTGGATGAGTATATAATAATCTGCCATTGGTAAAACTCATGCTAAAGTTTTACTTGAAAATCTATAAGTTTTGTATATTAAAAAATAATGTTAGGTATAAAAACTATGTACTACAAATTTATGTAAGTGAACACTTTATAATAGTTCATCTAACATTTTTTCTTTTGTTTGAAATTATAAGTTCTTTTACTCTTTTAATGATATACAAATTTTATATTATTTGATTAATTAAAGTTATGTTAGTATGAGGACCCTAAAAATGAGAAGAAATATAATAAGATAGAGGAAAATGCATAGTGAGATGTGTTTAGTCTTGAGTCTTTAAAAAATTTACTATTTTGACTACTAAACTTACTTGACCCACTAAACTTAGTTAATTTTAACAAGTATGACTTAAGTTTGTTCTATTATAAAAAATGTCTTGATCATATAAAGTTTGTCAATTAAGTTTTTTTTTTTCCAACTTGGATGAATATATACTACAAAAGCTTACGTGTCTGTTTCATCTTAAAGCAATCATATAATTGAAGTATAGCTAAAGCACCTATTATGCAAAAAACAAAAAAATAATAATAACTGTAGCAAAGGTTAAAAAAATTCCTTGGCTCCTAGAATTAGTTACTTATATTATAATAAGGGGAAATTTAGCAATTTTTTTAACATTTTGCAATGTTTTAAAATATTAGAAATATTATAAGAATTACTTTTCCTGTATGGCCATCCCCTTTAGTATTGTAAGTTAAATTTGGCTAAATTATATGATATGTCATTAAACTATACCCAATTTCACATATCTACTCATGAACTATTGATCGTTGCAAATGTAGGATTAAAGTAATAATATTTTTATAGCAAAATTGTCCCTTTGTCCATCAATGCTGATAGAATTTGAAAAACAAATTTAAAATAAGCCTCTAAACTCTAGCAATATGGACATAATACTTCTTGAATATAAGCTTATGACAGATAACCTCTCATATAGTAAAAAAAATTCAAACATAGAATAAAAAATAAAAAAATTCCATAAATTTTACATGCCCATTCCAAATCAAAGCATCTGACACAATAAAGATCATCATATTTTACTTATAATTATCTTTGATGATGTTTTATTTTGAGCACAAACCTTAAAATTTTAGCACTAACAAACGGAATGGTAGTTTTGCTACAAAACATTACGTTAAACCTACTTTTGCAATAATCTATAGTTCAATGGTAAATATGTGAAATAGGGATACTTTAAGGGCAGATCATATAATTTAGCCAAAAAAATTTATTCTTAGAAAATAATTTTTTTTTATACTAAATAATATAAAGAGTTGGAATAATTTTTGTTGGATATTATATTTTATGTTAGAGGCTCATAGTCTAAAAGAAGTTTTAGATTAGTTATTAAAAGATGAAGTTAATAATTTTATGTTGTGATTGCAAGTTTTAAATATTTTTTTAATGAAACCCAAATTCGGTATTGTATATCTATTATTCGTATAATTAGCACTATCATGAATCTAAAAGGGAAAGAGAAAAAAAAAATGGAAGTTCCACATGTGCTTTCTAAAAAAAATAAAAGAAAAGAAATTCGCATCTTGATTCTATTTTTTTAGCTTTAGTGCATTTACTTAAAGTTATATATTAAGCATAACTTTCAATGGAGAAAAAAAATCTTAAATTGCCATAATAAGTTAAACTTTTGTAACAAATATGTCCTTAATTAATTTATGTAGATTTTTGTAAATCTCCTTAAACACAAATTGTCAATTTTTCATACTTTTAAACTTTATTGAAGTACTCTAATTGGAACTTAAAAATTTCAAAAACATTATAATTATGTCAGTTTGAAATCAACGATTTAAATCTAATAGAATTCATAATACAATACAAGTACATAAAAATGTCAGATGACCTTTTTATCCTTAATTTATATTTTATTTTCATATTTCAATGAGAATCAAATTTGTCATTCCCTATCACTAAAATCATGAAAATTAAAAAATCTATGATTATTTTTCTATATTTTCTATAATTCTTTTTCCTATGGTTGACTTGTTCTATTATAAGAATAATGAGTAAGACTAAATTTTTAAACCTTGGTGATGTGAGCATAATTTCTAAATCAATATGTAGGCATTAATTGTCCAAAAAATTAAAAAAAATATACAAGACTTGACCACTATATTTTGAATAATCACACTGACCGGCTATAAAATAGAGAGTAGGTACAGATTTTGAAACCTTGGAGATGAGTGCATTTTTTTTATTAAAAGTCAAGGGTAGAGTATTACATTTTTTTAGTAATATATGATTACTTATGGTTACTTGCCTTTGGAAAAGCTTTTAATATTTACTTACCAAGTCTATACATTGATATGATGGCCCATATTTGTGTCATAATTATTGAAAAAAAATATTTTTCACTTAATTTTCTCATTGGATGTTTCACTTGTGGACTTACCTTGTATGTTTTTTCTTATATTTTGAATAAAACCTCAAAAAATTTATTAAAAATTTATGCCTTATTCATTTTAACTTAAGTCAACTTAATTCAAAATGGCTTATTTTTATTTGTGACAGCCTTTTTACTTGGAACCAAACAAAAGTTGAATGACCTTTTTAGCCTTTATATTATAAGTTATTTTATTCTTTTAATGAAACCTAATTTTATCATTTTCTAATTAATTAAATTTATATCAACACTAGAATACTAAAAATAATCTTTAAGTTATCATTAAAATTTATTTTTTTACTACAAACTTGCCCGTGCTTGATTCTAAGTTACAGAATCAAGTATTGTATGCAATTTTCTTTTGCGTTAATCTTACTTTTCGTGGCTAAAACTCCTAGATTACCCCTAAAGGCTTTTTCCTTTTTTTTTTTTTTTGCCTCAAACATGTTCTCCTTGGTTCCATATTACTATCAAATAATATTTCAAATACAATAAATATCTTATAAAACTTAAAATTTAAACTTAACAATTATGGCCAAAGTTTGTTTTATGATAAAAAAATGTCTTTTAATATAAAATTTTTTGATTAACTTTTTCTTCAACTAGGATGAATATATACTATATGAAAGCTTACATATTGGGTCCATCTTAGGGCAATAATATAATTCAAGTATGGCTAAGCACCTATTATGAAAAATATAAAAAAATTATCATATTAGCAAAGATCATTGGGAAGAATTTTAGGAAAAAAAATTTCTTCAGGATTAGAATTAGTTATGTAAGAACCCTAGAAATTAAGAAAAAGAAAATTTTCAAATTACTTTAAATGCAAAAATTACCATTTACCCTCAAGGGTATTTTTATAATTTTACCTATCAACTTAGAAAATAAATGTAAAACTAATAATCTTAGTCCTTACATAATTCCTTTAGTGATTATTAAGTCAAATTCTAAGATGGAAGCTCAAAGTCATTTTCTTTAGGTTAAGGGCATTTTTGTCATTTTTAACTGAGCATAGAATGAAAAATCTGGAAGCACCATTGGATTCTTCTAGCAAAAATGAGTCAAAATAAATTTTTCTCACTCAATTATGAATTTGTTTGTTTAGGGTTCTAAAATTTTAACATACACGCGTTCATGGTTTAAACCGGGTTTATATTACTGTTATATAGAATAATTTCCCATGCAACCTTAATATTAAAATAAATATACTTGTAGCTGCACCGCTCCTAGAATTTTGTTTTTCTCTTCAAAAGTAATTTCAATTAAATTTATCTACTTAATTCTATTTTTGTTAACTAAATCCTAACCAAGTCATAATCAGCCAAATAAAACTCTTTCTTATTATTTTTTTTTTCTCTTTTCCCATAACCCTCCTAGGTTAAAAATATATTTCACCTATAGAAACCAAAACCCTAGGTAATTGGTTCTTTTCACTTCTTCTTCTCTATATCAACTTGCCGCCAAGAGACAAGGAAGAAAAAAAATTATACACCCATGCCCACCATTCTTCAATTCGCCTAAACCTTCTTTTAGATCTGGCCACATTTTACTCTTTCATTATTTTAGTTCAATTGGATAGCCTCATCATTTATCTATTGTTCTTAGTCTTGCTCATTAAAGTATAAAAGAAGGCATCACACCAAAGTACCGTCCTCGCACTCTTCATTTTATTACCGTTGTGATCATGCTCTTTGTTGAACATGCATAAGTACAACTCTCTAGGTTTTATTTCTCTATCATCCAAGCAATTTCAAATGTTAGTTGATTCTCTATTATTGCCTAAGTTCATTAAGTTGAAGGGAAACCTCATCCGAATAACAAAAGTGATCCTACGTGTACCAACGATCCCCGAATTCATTTGTGCGAGCCTAAATTTTTTAGTATTACTCTTTCATTTTTTTCTTCTTTTTTTCCCAGCACATAAATACCTTATTTTTGTTTTGTATTTAGTTGCTAGGTTTTTTGTGTTCAAAATTCTAAGTTTGTGCACTTGTTTCCGATGCGATCTAACCCGTACTTGCACTCGAACCCTGGTAAGCCGCTGTAACCTTTTTGGAATTATTTTTTGCTGAAGATTTCAAAACTTACAGCCATGTTAAGTTCATTATCCTTGTTGTCAATGTTGATACTAAGGGCTAGGAACTTCTTACTAAAAGGGTTAGCACCTCTTTCGACTCTCGGTGTGCCAGAGAACCCAAAAACACATCAGTAACCGAAATAAAAAATTTTTTCTTCTAAGTTCAGTGTTTTACAGTCATTAAATAAGCATATAACTTAGTGTGTGGCCGTTGTAATTTTAGGATCAATATTAATAAGTCTCTCAACACGATCCTGAATAGGCATAAGGCCACCGAAGACACCTTGAGACCCGTTTTGCTCACTATGTAAAATTTTGGCCTAGATATCAAGGACGTGAACCTTCCAAGTACCGTTTAGGAAAATTTCAAATTTAAGCATGTTTTCTAATTTTCTATTCCCTAAACTTTTACAGGACCTATTCTAGGAAATTGCCTCTTTTCATCAAGATATTTCACACTAGGTAAGGGAGAAGAGTGGGTTAGCTCTCATGGGCCCTCTTAGGCTTAAAATAAGCATCAACTCGAGTAATAAATTCTAAGTAAATAATTAGGCTAAACAAAATCTTGAAATGCATGGGCAACATGGCTAGGATAATTAATTAGTTTTTCTATAATTTTATTTTATTTTATTTTATTTTAGTTCTCTTCCAATGAGATGTAATTTTGGTTGATTGGTTGCATGGTTGTAATGATGTGATATATGATGCATGTTTGGCGCTAGTATCATACTAGGACCGTTTGCAACAAGAATTAACTTAGAAGTATGTTAGGACAGCTTGAATAAACCCGCTAGTACTATGTTTAGAGTTGGTAAAACAAATACTGCTAGTACCATGTTTAGAGCCGATAAGCTCGCTAACAGCATGATGAGGTTGAAAGAAACCATTAGTGGCATGTTAGGGCTATAATAAATTACTATAAGCTAGTAGATAACGGATTAGGAGCGTAAATGCTAAATGACAAACTTTGAAAGAATTCATTAAAGAGGAGATGAACATATATTATAAATATACTTAAAAAGATATCTTTGATTATCATGTCATCATGGTACACTAAGCTAAGATAACAAGATAAAAGGAATATGATGCATTAGAATTATGGCATTCTATTGAAAAAGGCTAAAATAAAATGAACTATGGTCATGCATCAATTGGTTGTTGCATATATAAAACTGTATTGAGTAAGAGATTTGAGGAGTAAGATAAAACACGAGGCATGGAAGGTTGGTGACGGATCATATCAGCGTGACCTGACGAGTCGTAAATTTAGAAGAGAGGTTCAAAACAGACGATTCGAACCCGAGATGCATGTTAGGGTGGTGGTGAACTGTCCCTAGTCAGGACCCAATATTGATATAGAGTATGGAGATATGATTTGTGCACTGTCAGATCATAGCTAGCAGGAGACCATGTTTATGGTTGATATCACGAGAGGCTCTACCTTGGTGTAGGTATCCCAAGAGGCTCTGACTTGGTGGCATCCCTAGTGGCACTGCCTAAGAGTTATCTCGAGATTGAATGATGCACACGCTCACCACCCTAGGTTCGTCCAACAGCATTCAAGTATTATAGTAAATGATTGATTAATAAGATATGATTTAATCAGTAAAAGGAATTATGCATATGCATATTAGTTCAAGCATGCTAGTAGAACTTTAACATTGTTGTTATGATGTTGTATGAAATTATTCTTTAATTAAGTTGCTATAACTTAAAGTTTATTATTCATTGTTGTTTGTTGCGAGAATATTAAGACTCACGTATTGGGCCTAATACTTCCCTCTTATAAGCAAGTTGTGATCACCTCTTTTTCTAACATATTTTCTTATGTGAGTGCTATGAGGAGACAGAGTGTATTGAACCGTATAATGTAGTTCAGGATGTGGAGCAGACTGAGTGAGGGTACGCGGCCCTCGAAAGTAAAACTAGCTAGGACTGATTTCAACTTTATGTTATTTCATTTCTAAAAAAACATATGGTTTGTTTGAATTGGTATATTATTCGTACGTTACTTTTCATAGGATTGTCACTTAATTGCTCTGATTTCCTTTAATACTCTTATTATTTTGAAAATAGATTAAAAGAAAATGTTTTACATCATATTTTTTAAATTATTTTTAATTAATTGTTTAATAACTCTGGGAAATTAAGAAAATTTTCAAATTAAGATTTATAACAATGGGGGCATTACAAGTTACTTATATTATAATAAGAAGACTTTTCACAATAATTATTTTTTATATTTTTTAATGTTTTAAAATATTGGAAAGATTAGAAGAATTATTATTTTTTCCACATGGACATCCCTTAAATTATAAATATTTTATTATTTTAAATGAAACCCAATTTTTTTCATTATCTATTTAATTGAAGTTATATTAACAACACTAAAACAGATCCTTAAGTTACCATTAAATTTTATTTTTTTACTACAAACTTGCCCACACTTGATTCTAAATTACAAAATCAAGTATTATATGCAATTTTCTTTTGCATTAATCTTATCTTTCATGGCTAAAAATGTCTTGATCATATAAAGTTTGTCAATTAGTTGCTTATCTTATAATAAGGGGAATTTCAGCAGCAATTGTTTTTTACATTTTTTTCAATTGTTTAAAATTTTGGAAAAATTAGAAGAATAATTTTTTTTCATAGTAATCTCTGTTAATATTGTAAAACATATTTTTTAGTCTTGGCAACTAACCCTTTTTATATACTAAATAATACGTAAATGTTTTCTTCATTTTTAATTTTTTTTATAACCAATCAAATCTTACAAGTTGTATCAAATTAGAAGCAAGTTTTATTTGAATATTATATTTCATGGTTGATGCACATAGCCTGGAAATAGTTTTAGAGTTGTTAAAAGATAAAGTTAATAATTTTATGTTATGATTACAAAATTTTATTTCATCTGAGATTAAGTATGATAAGGAAAGAAGTAATGAGATTTATATGTTTAAAAGTTATAATTAGATTATATATACTTAGGTAATGAATATGTAGGTTTTGGATTATATGACAAAGAAAGAAACTGAAGGATTTTTTGGAGGACATACAGTAAGTTTTAGTCTAATGAAAAAAGTTCCCAACATTTACTCTATGTATTTGATCAAAACAATTTTTTATCCAACATATAATTTTGTTGTGACTTTATCATTTTTTCATTGTCATAATTCTCAATTTCTATACTTTCATATTTGACATTGATACACAAAAATCTTCAAATATGAAACATATTTTAAAATTTTCTAATTTTTTGAAATATAGTATTGTTCTATTTAGTTTACTAAGATAATATTTTTCTTTATTTGATTAATCAAAATTTCAATGTTCTTATAATATTTAAAATTTAAACACATTTTTACCACTTACAAATTTTTTATATTAGGAAAATAAGATTACTAATTAAAAATAAAAAATAGAAAAAAATTGGTGATTATTTTCTATGTTTTCTATAAGTGTTTTTTTATGGAAAAAAACTGAAAAATGCCACTAAATTTAAAATTTTATAAAAAACATTTCTTTGATTTATATGAACATTAAACATGCCTAAAACATAAGGTTTATGAATCTATTTACTTTCTAAACTTTAAATATTTTTATCAAAACCAAAAAATGAAATTTAAAATTTATACATATCTATATTTGTATTCATATATAATAAAAAGTGTGAAGATATGAAGTGACTAAACCTTGAATTATAAGTTATTATTTTTCCTTTTAAGTACTAGGCATTTGTTCTATTTGAAGGAGTCTATTTTTGCATGGTTGACTAATTATATTATAAGAACAATCATAAGACTAGGTTTTCAAACTTCAGTTATGTGAGTATAATTTCTAAATCAATGTGTAGCCTTTAATTACTAAAAAAAAAGATAAAAAAAGAGAGATATACAAGACTTGACCTCGATAGTTTGAATTAGAAAATTTACTCGACCATAAAATTGAGGGCAAGTGTAAATTTAAAACCTTGGGGTTAGTGTATTTTTTATTAAAATTTAAAAGTCAAGTAATTAAATTTTTTAGTAATGTATAGTTACTTATACTATGATATCATGGCTCATATTTGTGTCATACTTATTAAAAGAAAATTATTTTCGGTTGAGTTTCCTATTGAATGTCTCACTTGTGGACTTAGCATATATATTTTCTTTTCTATTTAAAAAACCTCAAAATATTTTAAAAACTTAGCTTATGTCTATTTAAAAAGTCAAATTTATGCTAATATATTAATAGTAAATTTATTTAATTGTTTGAGCCAACTAATATAAGATCTTTATTTTAGTTATTGGCCTTTTGAATCTAAAGTATAAAAATGTAGATAAAATTTACAGATTTAACTTTTAGGCCCCATTTGACATTAACATCAGAGTTTTAAAAAAGCTATCAAATGGAAGCTTTTAACTTTTAGCTTCAACTTTTTCATCTTAACCGTTAAATAAATCATCCAAAACTCTAACGCTGATGATAAAAACTGTTCACAAACAGGGCCTTATAAAATTTCTAAATACATATTATCATTATGTCAATTAAATTAAGATCTTTTCTTAATAAGTTGTATAATGTTAAATTTAAATTTCACACAAAGAAAAGAAAATTTAAAATCTTTAATAAGATATTAAAAGTATGAAGAAGAATTTTTGTAAGAACTCTACTGTCATAAATGGACAAAATTCTATCATTTTCTTTTGTAACCAATATTAACTGTAGCATATTCTACATTGTATTATTATTATTATTATTATTATTATTATTATTATTATTATTATTATTATTATTTATAATAAATAAAAATAAAATACAATAAGCAATCTTTTATAGTGGATGGCACAAATGAAAATAGTTATGATGAAATATTATAATAAAAAACTATGTAAAAATATAAAAATGAAACTAATAAGAAATATATTATTTATTTTAAAAAAGATAATTAGAATTATAGTTATTTGAGTAAAATAATAATTGAGTATTTTTATTAACGTGCATCGCACGTGCGCAATATTGAAAAATAAACCCTAAACCCTAAAATTGAAAAATTTAGCCTAAAATCGTTTTTGAAACAAAACCAACAAAAGAACTAAGATCCATGATCAATCTAGAAATAGAGAAAGGGAAGAAAGAGAATTAAGAGAAGATCGAAGAATTTAAGAAGAAAGAGAATTAAGAGAAGATCGAAGAATTGCAGCTTTTTCCCTCCTGCGATCCCTTTTTCTATAGTGCCGTCGTTTTTTCTTTCTCCACTCATCTCTTGTACGCTGCTTCGTTTTTATATCATAGGCTGATGCTTATTGCTTGCCCTATTTCTCCAATTAATTCATGTTGCCACACCAAGAATTTGGTGTGGTTGCTCCATTACTGCCGCTGAATGATCTGTTGCTTGCTGCATCTGGGTGCGGTTTCACTAAGATTTTGGTGCTGTCGCACCAATTTCCAGCAACTTCAGGCCCCTTTGATGCAATCTTTTGTGATGCCTTAGGCTCCAAGAATGCAACCACTACTAATTTCCTCTTCAGCCTATACTAAGATATCAAAACAATGCTAGAATGCCGTAAGTCATTCATAAATCAAAGCTCAATTATGGGATTAAAACATCACTTTTCTTATATTTATCATCTTTTACATTCCATCCAACTTGAATATTTTGCTAATCTTCTTCGTACTTTATATAATTTTCTAACTTTCATTAACTTATTCAACTAAGGGCATAAAAAATGCTAAATTAAATCTTTCTCAATATTTTTTTTCTTAAAGACATTGTTTTCACATTATATTATGATACATGCAAACTTATAAGCTTCATTATTATATATTAAAATTTTATAGTTGCATATATATACGGACCTCCCTTTGTACAGATGTTAGATTCTCCACTACAGTATGGGAAAACAATATGGAACTAAAACTAGATAGCAAGAGAGAAGGAAATCCAGGAATTAGGGCAGCCCCCATAAACATGAAATTGAAGAACGAAAACGAAATGGGTAATCCAAAAAAGGTACATCAAGAGCAGCAAGATCTAGAGAAGGGTATCGTCAAAATTTAAGAAATTAGAGGAGGGTTGGTAATGGTAATTAAAGCCACCAATCAGCTCCAACTTTGATTGTCGTTCTTCCATCTGTATTGCTTCCACCCATGGCTACCCTGCCACAGAATTCTACACCAATTAGCTTTCAAAGAGGAGAAAAGTTAACAATTAATGGCTCATCGATGGAAGAAGACTAGTTGACTAATGGTTACTTGGCTTCCAAGTTCCAAATGATCTTATAAAAAAGAAAGCCGTGTTGGGTCATGTGTGGACTGCAGGGCGAGAAAAAGACAAAGATCAGACAGTGGCCTCTGATTCTATATTGGCAGGCGCGGGCGAGTTTGAATTTTATTGAACTGTACTGTATCTGCACTTAAACCACAAACCCTAACTTCGTAAAACTCAACCATTCTCACTTCGTGTAGCAGGACTAATCTCCTCCTTTGGCCAGCACATGGCGTGATGCGGCAATGACTTGATGTTTGGTGACATTGATTAGTTGCGATTGTTGTTAAAAAAAAAGCTACTAATATACTCTCTTTCTCTCATTTTTTTTTGTTTCATTTAACTTTTTCAATTAATTTGATTTGAATTTATTCATATTATTATTTATTAAAAAATTAAAAAATATATATTTATAAACTATATGTCTTAATTTATCATTCATATATAAAGATTTTTCATTTATATATTAAAATGTTGAAAAAAAGTTATAGATTAATTACTAAAAAGTGAATGATACAAAGAATATAAGACAGAATGAGTATTTAACAACAATTGTAACTGAAGAAGCTGGGCAAACAAATTTGAAAGTAAAATTGAATTAAGGTGAAAAGTCTTAAATTTGCCACTAATGCTTTTGGGTGGGCGTAAATCTATCACTGTAGTTTTTATGAGCTCAATCTTCCACTAATGTTTAAAAAATGACTCAAGTATGCCACTGTTGATTAAAAAAATAACAAAAAATGTTAAAATAGCAGATTTTGAAATTTTGGAGTTATTATGTATCTTTCATAAAATATTAGGACATTTAAGATTTTTGCCATTTGTTGTATTTTGCGGACCTTGTTCTCGGTAGCCTCAAGCATTGGCGAGCTTCACTATGCTTCCTTTTCCACTTTTCCCTTAAAGGAGAAAGAAGCAACCACCAAATCAAAAATAAAGCAAAAATTAAAAATTCACTAGGAAAAAATGTCTAGAAATCTGCTGATCAGCTTCTCACATGAAAATCAAGGATGCATCTGCAGATTTTCTCAACTAGTTGCCACAGTGCATTTGGACCTTTACTACAACAAGAATCAGAGCACTACTCTTAGATTCCAAAAATGTCCATGTCTAGACATCGGAACAATCTGAAATTTTTTTATCATCGGTTGCCATAGATGGGGGTTGAAAAAGCTTCAAACAGCTGTATTAATGGTAGTTGGCTGAAATTTAAGAGAGAGAGAGAGAGAGAGAGAGAGATAATAGTCTAATTACCTAAGGCACTTAAAATTTGTTAGAACTTGCATTATCACACTAAAATTTTAAAATTTATTACTTTTAACATTTTTTGTAAGCTTTTTAACAAGTAGTGGCATATCCACTCTCAATTTAAAACTTTAGTGGTATATTTGGCCCATTTTTAAATATTAATGGCAGATGAGGTAAAAAAACCATAATAGCACATTTACGCACCAACCTAAAATGATAGTGGCAAATTTGAGATTTTTACCATGAATTAAGGTAAGGATGAACAGGTAGCAAGATTTTGAACCCTAATCAATGCAAGTCGATTCTACTTCAAATGTGAATGCAACACACAAGACGTAATTAGCTAAATAAAAATGAACACATATGTTACGAAAATTACTCATCAAAGTCTTTGCACCTGAAATGGACAATGGGAACCT
>KK899330.1:187344-208217 GCA_000696445.1 Aquilaria agallochum | reverse complement strand
TGGAGAATTTCCCCATGAAACATTCTGACAGGGCCATCCCAAACATTTTGACATGTGCATACTTATTATTTTTTTAGTATTAAATAATTTTACACTATAATTCCAAAAATACCCTCTATTTCACAAATTGAGAATCATAGGCAAACATGTTTGTAATCAATTCAAAATCTGAATAATTCAACCGTCATTTTAAAATTGTGCTTTAACCTAATCGTTTGTGATAAACTATGATCATTTGTGATAATATCCAATCATATAAAAAACACTAGATTTCTCACCCTTGCTCGCCCAATCCATCTCTTATGGTGCCTCACCCAAGTCATTCGACCACCACATTTAAGTCTCTTTTTTCTATGTTCCATCTTTCCCCAACATCAAATCCTCTACCTCCCGCCACCACCGCAGCAACTTCAGGTGCACGCTGCTCCAATTAAGGCCATTGAGACTGTCACCGTGGAGATATCTTTGGTAGAGAAATCGATTAATGCGACTAGGTTCTTGGTCATCAATGTTGTCGAGAAAGCCAATCCCTGGTCTAACCATGTGTTGTGCTCCAATTAGTCATTTATTGTATGATTAAGTTATGAGGTAAAACCTTAGGAAATGATACTGGTTCAACTGTGATTGCTTTGTGTTGTCCTCTGGCACGAGTGCATGTTGCAGTATTCTTTGCTTCACTTAGTTGGTTATGATAGTGTTAAGATCACTTAATTTGATTTGTTTCCTACAAGAGACAAAATTTCCTTGTGGATCCTTGAGATTTTGGTTTAGGATGTTTAAAATCTATTCTTGGCCTCTTGCTTTATTTGGTTCAAGAAATTATTAGGGTTAAAAAAAACTATCTTAGTGCAACTAAAAAAAACAATTACTATCTCCAATTCAAATTGATGAACAATTTCATCAAACTGTATCCATCATTAAGAGTTTGGTTGCTTATAAGATTAGTGTGTTCTAGTTTCCTGATTCGTTGAATAGTAATCCTTCCACTACAGCTAGCTCAACTGTAGCAATTACGCTAGCTAACTTTGTAATCTGCCTGAATTCATTATCATTATAGTGGGAAAATATGACTTTTAGTTTGTTAACATATAGTTGTTTCCGCAAATTTTTTTGCAGAGACTTTTAATAACCCCTTTTAAACTGGCTTATGGAAGTAAAAGAGTTCAGGAAATTCCTCCAAATGTAACCATAGGGGTAGGCTGAGGATAATATGACAAACCTTACCAATTACTGCTCCAATCTTTTGATCCGTTACTCATTTTTGTGATAAGATGTCTAAAATGCTGTGTTTTTCTTTGCCCTCCAGAGGACCCTCCGGTCCTAGTGATCATCTTGATGACTCGAGAGGTACGTTGTGGTCCATATCCCTTATATTGGAGGAATTCTTCAGTGTGATTCTTGTGTGGGAGGTATTCTCCCTATGTCTGTCAAGGCATTAGCCTAGGTTCTCTCTCGACTGGCACCGATATTCAGTACGCTCTCTAGGTTTCCACCATTGTCTAGCTTATCCACAGATGATGCACTTTTGTAAAAAAAATATTAATAAGGGATATATATTTTAGCAATTGGACCTCCTTTAATTTTTTTAATGGACCACCATAATTTTAATAATTTCTATTGGAACAAAAGGATGGACATCTATTACTCTAAAGAATACAAAAATGAATTAGTCTCTTCTATGTACAAATAATTTTCTAATGGCAAAAGTCTATAATTTCCTTGAACTTTCATACATTTTTTTACCAAGCCCTTGAACCTTATTTTAGTCTCATTTTTGTTCAAACATATGGAAAAAATTAAGGGGCTAGTTGGACACAAGATAAAATGTATGAGCTAAGTGGAAAGACATGTATAAGTTTAATGGCTAGAAGGGATATTTTTATTTTACATTCTACCCTACATGTACATCTCACTCATCTTCTTCACAATTCATATATAATTTTATAATTCATGTTATTGTTGTTTGACTAATGACATAAAAAAATAAATGCTAACTTTGAGCATTTTTTCAGATTTTATAAAAAAAAATCATCATTATGTAATACATGAGTTTAGATTTCATGTTATATATATGAATTTATAAGTTTTATTACATAATGCTGAGTTTAATATTTGTATATATATTCGGACCCCCTTTTGTAAAATTTCTGGATTCTCCATTGAGATGATGCCAAGTTGATATCCAAAGTAAGTAGTATGATGCTCGAGACCCTTAGAGATAAATGGACTTCAAATCAAAGGCAAGGTTAGGGGCCCCAAAGTTGTGTGATGCTTAAGTTAGTAGTGGCTCAAGAGACGAGAAAACTTAGTGACAAGCTGGATACTCGAAGACAAAATGTAACTTGTCTCCCTACTTAGAAGGCCTTATATAGGACCTTTATCACAATGATCATGAGGGAAGCTCTCCTTGTTACATGATCTTCCCCATGATTCAAGAGATCCCCTTATAATGAGTGGCGTATGCACATGCAATACGTTAAGGTCCATGGACCCCTATTCTCTAGGAAAATGTTTATAAAAGGTACCTAATTTAGTTATTGGATCAAAAATTCTTACAAAAGGTACCGAATTTAGTTATTGGATCCCTTTTAATTTTTTAATGGAACCCAATAATTTTTAAAATATTTATTGTAACGAAAGAATGTATCCTTCTTACGTATCTCAAGGAAGATAGGAAAATGAGTCATTTACTTCACTCCACTGACAACTAGAATCATGATAGATGTTATATACTAACTCTTAAACTTTCATACATTTTTCAATATAGGCCTTGGGTACTTGGATTCTTTTTGCTACTCTTTTTTTTTTCAAACATATGAAAAAATTATATAGAAAGTTGAGCACAAAATAACGTTAATAAGCCAAGAAGAAAAGTATAAGTTTAAGAGTTAATAGTGGACTTTTATCTTTCATATTCTATAAAACATGAACATCTTGTGCTTTTTCTTCATGTTTCATACTCTCTTCATTCCATTATAGATGAAATGTTTGGGTTTGACACAAGGATTAGAAAAAAAGAAAGAAAAAGTTTGTGTGTTGATTCCATTTTTATTGCCTTTTTTTCACATAAATTAAGAAATATGGAAAAGGTGAATATCAAAATAATAGTTTAAAGGGTAATATGGTAAAGTAACTTAGTAAAAATATTTTAGGGTTTTGGAACAACTCAAAATAGAATATATTGTATACCTTTTGGGTAAAAGAAGAATAATTTTCAAATTCTCATTAAAGCCATTTGACCAAGCAAACAAAAAAATTCGAAATCAAAGCATTTTCATATTTCCTTCTAAATTTTTTTTTCATTATATTATAGTATATCTGAAATTTATAAGCTTCGGTAATTGCGATTAAGGTTTGTCTGCACTCCACGGTTCACACGTGCACATCTGGTTATGAGGTTATTCAACTTTGACCCCTGCCTTTCCCATTCATTTACAGTTTAGTTATTTATCTTATAAATGTTGCAATAAAATTCCTCCTAAAACTTATCTGTCCTCAAAATTGTTGTAGCTATTTTTTTCCTTATAAGTGTTGCATTGGGCTAATACTATATAGTTGGATGTATTGTTTGTTTTTGGGTTTATGTTATTTTGTGCATATTGTGTGATTTAATATGGATATACCTGTTTCGAGGAAAACTTGGGGGGTTGATGTACACTTTGAGACATTTTTACTTGGGGGTACGAAGATTAAAGACTATATAATTTTTTATATTGTTTTCCAATTTTACGCCTAAAAATAAAATGAAAAAGATTACTTTTTGGGTTTTGTGTAATGAGAGTTTAAATAACAATTAAGAAAAGATTCCTCTCTAAGTTTTATGTAGTGAAAGTTTAAGTGAAGATTAAAAAGGAATAGTTTCTTTTTTTGGTTTTTCGTAGTAAGAGCTTAAATTATGGGAGCAAGGTAAATTAGATGCCAAAGACTTCCTAAAAATTGAAGCATTTCTATCTTTCTTGAACAACCCAAAACAGAATGCATTTCATCATTTTAAGGATAGAGAGAGTACATGATTAGCTATTTTGGGTCATCCCAAATTCTTTGTACTATTACTTCAGTTTACACACACATATAGCAAGATATAATTTAGGGTGTTTTATACATTTCCTATAATAGGCTAAATATGGTATTGACAAGAGCATACTTACTATTTTTTAGTATCAAATAATTTTACACTGTGATTCCAAAAAATACCCTCTATTTCACAAATTGAGAATCATAGGCAAAACTTGTTGTTTGAAATCAATTCAAAATCCGCATAATTCGGCCATCATTTTAAAATTGTGCTTTAAGCCGATCGTTAGTAATAAACTCTGATCATTTGTGATAATATCCAATCATATCAAAAGCACTAGGTCTCTCATCCTTCCTTGCCCAATCTATTTCTTATGATGCCTCCTCCCAATCATCAGGCCACCACATTTATGTCTATTGTCTTTATGTTCCATCTTTACCCAGCATCAAATCCTTTACCTCCCGCCACCACCATCAGCAGCTTCAGGTGCACGCTGTCTTTTGTCTTGGCCATTGATGTTGTCAAGGAAGCCAATTCGGGCTGCCCTAGTCTGACCATGGGCTATGCTCCTATAATTCATTTATTGTATGATTAGGTTATGAGGTACAAAATTAGGAAATAATTTTAATAATTTCTATTGGAACAAAAGGATGGACATCTATTACTCTAAAGAATACAAAAATGAATTAGTCTCTTCTATGTATAAATAATTTTCTAATGGCAAAAGTCTATACTTGCCTTGAACTTTCATACATTTTTCCACCAAGCCCTTGAACGTTGTTTTAGTCTCATTTTTGTTCAAACATATGAAAAAATTAAGGAGCTAGTCGGACACAAAATAAAATGTATGAGCTAAGTGGAAAGAAATGTATAAGTTTAAGGGCTAGATTGGATATATTTCTTTTGCATTCTACCTTCCATGTACATCTCACTCATCTTCTTCACAGTTCATATATAATTTTATAATTCATGTTATTGTTGTTCGACTAATGACATAAAAAAATAAATGCTAAATTTGAGCATTTTTAAGATTTTATAAAAAAAATCATTGTTATACATGGGTTTAGATTTTATTTTATATATATGAATTTATAAGTTTTATTATGTAATGCTGAGTTTAGTATTTATATATGCATTCGGACCCCATTTTATAAAATTTATGGATCCGGCACTGAGATGGTGCCAAGTTGATATCCAAAATAAGTAGTATGAAGCTCGAGACCCTAAGAGATGAATGGACTTCAAATCAAAGGCAAGGTTAGGGGCTCCAAAGTTGTGTCTCTGGGGGTAACCCTTCGATGCTTAAGTCAGTAGTGGCTCGAGAGAGGAGAAAACTTGGTGACAAGCTGGATACTCAAAGACCAAATGTAACTTGTCACCCTACTTAAGAGGCCTTATATAGGACCTTTATCACAATGATCATGAGGGAAGCTCCTCTTGTTACATGATCTTCCCCATGAGTTAAGAAAGCCCTTTATAATGAGTAGCGTATGCACATGCAATACGTTAGGGTCCATGGACCCCCATTCTCTAGGAAAATGTTTATAAAAGGTACCTAATTTACTTATTGGATTCCTTTTAATTTTTTAATGGAACGCAATAATTTTTAAAATATTTATTGGAATAAAAGAATGTATCCCTCTTACGTACCTCAAGAAAGAAAAAAAAAAAGTCATTTCCTTCACTCCACTGACAACTAGAATCATGACAGATGTTATATACTGACTCTTAAACTTTCATACATTTTTCTATATGGGCCTTGGGTAGTTGGACTCTTTTTGCTACTCTTTTCTTTTTTTTCTCAAACATATGAAAAAATTATATACATAGTTGAGCACAAATAAAGTTAATAAGCCAAGAAGAAAAGTATAAGTTTAAGAGTTAATAGTGGACTTTTATCTTTCATATTCTATAAAACATGAACATCTTGTGCTTTTTCTTCATGTTTCATACTCTCTTCATTCCATTATAGATGAAATGTTTGGGTTTGACACAAGGATTAGAAAAAAAGAAAGAAAAAGTTTGTGTGTTGATTCCATTTTTATGCTTCACCTTTTTTCACATAAATTAAGAAATATGGAAAAGGTGAATATCAAAATAATAGTGTAAAGTGTAATATGGTAAAGTAACTTGGTAAATATGGAAATATTTTAGGGTTTTGGAACAGCTCAAAATAGAATATGTTCTATCCTTTTTGAGTAAAAGGAGAATAAATTTTAAATTCTCATTAAAGCCATTTGACCAAGCAAACAAAAAAATTCGAAATCAAATCATTTCCATATTTCCTTCTAAATTTTTTTTTGTCATTATGTTATAGTATATCTGAAATTTATAAGCTTCGGCAATTAGGATTAAGGTTTGTTTGCACTCCACGGTTCACACGTGCACATCTGGTTATGAGGTTATTCAACTTTGACCCCTGCCTTTCCCGTTCATTTACAGTTCAGTTATTTATCTTATAAATGTTGCAATAAAATTCCTCCTAAAACTTATCTGTCCTCAAAATTGTTGTAGCTATTTTCTTCCTCATAAGTTGCATTGGGCTAATACTATATAGTTGGATGTATTGTTCATTTTTGGGTTTCTGTTATTTTGTGCATATTGTGTGATTTAATATGGATATACCTGTTCCGGGGAAAACTTGGGGGGTTGATGTACACTTTGAGACATTTTTACTTGGGGGTACGAAGATTAAAGACTATATAATTTTTTATATTGTTTTCCAATTTTACACCTAAAAATAAAATTAAAAAGATTACTTTTTGGGTTTTGTGTAGTGAGAGTTTAAATAATAATTTTTTCTCTCTCTAAGTTTTATGTGGTGAAAGTTTAAGTGAAGATTAAAAAGGAATAGTTTCTTTTTTTGGTTTTTTGTAGTAAGAGTTTAAATTATGGGAGCAAGGTAAATTAGATGCCAAAAACTTCCGAAAAATAGAAGCATTTCTATCTTTCTTGAAACCCAAAACAGAATGCATTTCATCATTTTCAGGATAGAGAGAGTACATGATTAGCTATTTTGGGTTATCCTAAATTCTTTGTACTATTACTTTAGTTTACACACACATATAGCAAGATATAATTTAGGGTGTTTTATACATTTCCTATAATAGGCTGAATATCGTATTGACAAGTGCATACTTACTATTTTTTAGTATCAAATAATTTTACACTGTGATTCCAAAAAATACCCTCTATTTCACAAATTGAGAATCATAGGCAAAACATGTTGTTTGAAATCAATTCAAAATCCGCATAATTCGGCCATCATTTTAAAATTGTGCTTTAAGCCAATCGGTTGTAATAAACTCTGATCATTTGTGATAATATCCAATCTTATCAAAAGCACTAGGTTTCTGACCCTTCATCGCCTGATCTATCTCTTATGATGCCTCATCCCAATCATCAGACCACCACATTTATGTCTTTTGCCTTTATGTTCCATCTTTACCCAGTGTCAAATCCTCTACCTCCCGCCACCACCATCAGCAGCTTCAGGTGCACGCTGCTCTAATCGAGGCCCTCGACACTGCCACCGTGGAGATATCTTTGGTAGAGAAATCGATTAACGTGATTTGGTTCTTGGCAATTGATGTTGTCAAGGAAGCTAATTCGGGCTGCCCTGGTCTGACCATGGGCTATGCTCCTATAAGTCATTTATTGTATGATTAGGTTATGAGGTACAAACCTAGGAAATGATACTGGTTCAATCGTGATCGCTTTGTGCTGTTTGCTAGACACGAGTGCATGTTGCAGTATTATTTGCTTCACTTAGTTGGTTACAACAGTGTTAAGGTCACTTTGATTTGTTTCCTATAGGAGACAAAATTTCCTTTTGGATCCTTGAGATTTTGGTTTAAGATGTTTAAAATCTGTTCTTGGCTTCTTGCTTTAGTTGGTTTAAGAAATTATTAAGGTTCAGGAAAACTATCTTAGTGTAACTAAAAAAAACAGTTACTATCTCCAATTCAAATTGATAAACAATTTCATCGAACTGTATCCAACATTAGGAGTTTGGCTGCTTATAAGATTAGACTGTTCTAGTTTCCCAATTCATTGAATAGTAATCCTTCCACTAAAAATAGCTCAACTCTAGTAATTACGCCAACTAACTTTGTAATCTGCCTCAAATTCATTATCATTATAGTGGGCGAATATGCCTTTTAGTTCATTAACATAAACAACACTCTTAGTTCATTAACATATGGTTGTTTCTACAACCTTTTATGTAGATACTTTTAATAGCCCTTTTGAGCTGGCTTATGGAAGTAAATGAGTTCAGGAAATTCTTCCAAATGTAACCATATAGGTAAGCTGAGGATAATATGACAAACCTTACCAATTACTGCTCCAATCTTTTGACCTGTTACTCATTTTTGTGATAAGTTGTTTATATTACTGTGTTTTACTTTTCCTTCCAGAAGACCCTCCTGTCCTAGTGATCATCAAGATGACTCGAGGGATATGCCACGGTCCATATCCCCTATGCTGGAGGATTTCTTCAGTGTGATTCTCTTGTGGAATGTATTCTCCCTATGTCTGTCATGGCATCAGCCTGGGTTCCCTCTCAATCAGCAGCAGTATTCAACATCCTCTCCAAGTCTCCACCATTGTTTAGCTTATCCACAACTGGTGTCAAGTTGATATATCCAAAGTAAGTAGTATGAAGCTCGAGACCCTTTAGAGATGGATGGACCTGAAATCAAAGGCAAGGTTAGGGAACCCAAAGTTGTGTCTCTATGGGAGATCCTTCGATACTTAAGTTAGTGATGGCTCGAGAGAGGAGAAAGCTTAGTGAAAAGCTATACACTTGAAGACGAAATGTAACTTGTCTCCTTACTTAGGAGGCCTCATATAGGACCTCCATCACAATGATCATGAGGAAGCCTCACTTGTTACATGATCTTCCCCATAATTCAAGGGATCCCTTTTTAATGAGTGGCGGATGCACATGTAATATATCAGGGTCCATGGACCCCTAATTTCTAGGAAAATGCTTATAAGAGATACCTAGTTTAATTATTGGATCCATTTTAATTTTTTCTCATAATTTTTTAAATATCTATTGGAACAAAAGAATGTATCCCTCTCATGTATCTGAAGAAAGATAAAAAAATGTGTCATTCACTTCACTCTACTAACAACTAGAATCATGGCAGAACTCATATACGGACTCTTGAACTTTCATACATTTTTCTATATAGGCCTTGGGTAGTTGGACTCTTTTTGCTGCTTTTTTTATTAAACATATGAAAAAAATTATATAAAGGTAATTTTCCACTTTTTTTTATCTCTGTGTATATATATCTTTGGCTTTTAAAGGAAAGGATCATTGAGTTCGTTTTGGTTGTTACTTTCTGTTCCAGGTGTTACTTACTAGTGTGGGGTAGGTAAAGAAACTACAGACTTCCCATTGCATTTGCATATGTTCCTCTGTTAAACCCTTGATTGAGTTTAGGTATGTTTATTTTTTTTTTATCTGGTGTTGATCTTTTCACTGTTATGCATTTTCTCCCAGCTTGCATAAGTTCATTAAGGATTCAATAACTGTATCCAAAAGTGTTGACTGCTCAAGTACCTAAAGGACACCCTAACTGTAGACCTTAAGAACTTGCTGCCTTCTTTTGCTCAGTTCTTTATTGATGTGTCAGTGAAGAGCAAGGCAAACAAAGATAGCACAGTTGGCATATTTTTAGCTGGTGAATGATCTCAATAAATGTAAAAAAATATCTATCAACT
This sequence comes from Aquilaria agallochum, assembly GCA_000696445.1. Lineage (NCBI taxonomy): Eukaryota > Viridiplantae > Streptophyta > Magnoliopsida > Malvales > Thymelaeaceae > Aquilaria > Aquilaria agallochum. Next base: position 198,466 of record KK899330.1, on the reverse strand, counting down.
CCCTGTCTTTCCCTGTTCTAAGATTAAACAGAATATGCTCTGGTTCTATCTAATCAAGTGAGGAGTAGCTTCATTTTTGTATTGTAAGTCTAAACAAAATGGTGGCACAAAATATATTTTATTACAATATTATTAGGTGTTAACTCTAGAAACTTGACCTTGGAATACCTTTTTCAAAAATTTTAGGCTACCGCTGCATTTGATGGGACACACATGTCTAAATGAGAAGAGCCAAATGGAGCAAAAGGTATCATAAATAAGTTTCATAACTGCTTTGTCTTACTGTATAGTATGTTACCTAAAAGGTATCATAGGTCTTTTTCTTCTCCTCCCCTAACAGATTCATTATGTTCTGGCACTTGACCTGTAAATGTTCCTACTAGATGAATCCGCCAATAAATTTAGTTCTAATACATTTGACTGATTGCCTTAATTGTCTTACATATTGATCACATTCCAATTATGCAAGATATATTCAAATCCTTTTGTACAACTATCCACTTTAACTTCTTTATGTATGCCATAATACACTCAAATTCTCTTTCATATTTGACTATTGTTGATGATCTTGCAGGTTGTTGGATCATGTGCAAATTGCCATATAATCAAATGCAAAAACTTGTAGCACGTGAGTTAATGTCGCCAATGATGCTCCAGGGAGAGATCAGATGGAGTGGTATGTAGTTGAAATTTATTGGCCATATCATCTGTAGATTACTATCATTCGAAAGGATCTATTTACCAAAGTTCTAAATAGATTATGCTTCTGACTATGAAACCTTTGCTTTGAGAATTGTACCTGGCTCGAGGAAGAAGTTGAGGATAGTTTTCTTTAGTTTCTAGCTGTTGAAGTTTGCCTCAACTTTGTTCTTGACCTTCATCCCACATGGGCTAGGAAATAAGGCTTTATGCCTTAGCTCCATATTTCACCCCTTCATCCCACATTGGCTATAGATAGGGCCTCGGTGACTTTAACTCCTTATATAAAGAGCTTAGTTGTGGCAATTAGATTTCGTCCCAGAATCTAGTAGCCACTTAGGTTGTATTCTTCTTCCTTCTTAGTGAATTCTTTCTTCCGGCTTGCCGCCCGAGGGTTTTCCCCGATTTGGGGTTTTCCTTGTAAATTCTCTTGTCACTTTTCTTTGTGCTTGTGTTCTGATTCCTAACACTAGCTTCTGGGAAATTGTGAACATGGAAAATGTATTGTGGTTTAAGGGATTTAGTGAGGGTTGATTTAATAATTCTTTCTGCCAAACGCTGGCCTTATGCTAGTATACATGAATTTCTAACTCTTCAATAATGATTGCAATTAACTTGCTTCAGCTTTGATCTATACAACAGTGTTTATAATCTAACAACAAAATTTTCCTTTCTCAGCATCATTTCTTTTGCTTTCACTAATAAAATTAATCATTAATTAATGGCATCCCGGAACTGTGGGTTTGCTTGAATTCTAAGAGAGTTATCTTTTATCATTTAAAGTAGTTATCAACAGCAGTAGCAACAACATTTTTATTGGAGTACAATAGAGTTGAAAAAGTGTTAAAAATCGATCTAGATTAACAAGATCAAAAGCACATAGAGAGATGGTCCACAACCCAATAGTAACAGCAAGTAGTGTTCGTCTCGAGGTAGTAGAACCATTTTTGCCTCCAATATGGATTGATCCACAAAACCGAAATAGCAGCTAGCAATGACGTAACGTATGAAGCTATAAAGCTGATATAGAAGACTTCCATGTCCACGAAAGCATCATCCTTTATTTGACCAGTAGCCAGTTTTGGATTTGACGGTGGTGGCATAGATGATAAGCAACTCCTTGGTAATGGCTCTCCGCAAAGAAAAGGATTACCCATGTAGCTAGTCTCATTGAATGTTGCAAGTTGGTTGATATTCCTGGGTATAGGGCCAGATAAGTTGTTGTATAAAACATTAAAGGATTCCAAGAAATTCAACTCAACAATTTGAGGTGGGATCCTCCTAGTTAAATAGTTGAATGAAAGATCCAATTTCTCAATTCCATTCAAATATGATATTGTCAATGGTAGACCCCCAGTTAGGCTATTATGGGACAAATTTAGCATGCAAATTGTGCTGAGGCTTCCGATTTCCCTAGGAATCTCACCGGTAAGTTTATTGCAAGAAAGATCAATTCTAGATAAGAAGATTAAAACTTTTCCCATGTAAGAGTAAGGCATACTCTTTGTTCTGAATTCGATATGTCGATCAGTGTAGGCACTTCCGTTATATTGATCAGTGAAGAATTCTTCACAAATGTATACTTGATAAAGTGAAGTGATATTTAGGCAAGGTGGTATAAAACCTATTAAAATATTGATGCAAATTTTAAAAAAGAGGAAAATCAAGAAAATTTTAGAATTACTTGGTGCTTAAGAAAATCTAGATTTATCCTAGATAAAATCTAGAGAAAAGATAATAATTAAATTAGGAGATATTTTGTAAGAGAAATCTATAAAAAGAGATAAAGTCAAAGTTTGGGGCTGAAGTGTAGAAGCTTCTACAAAGTTATGGCCAGGAGTGGTTTAGCCCAAAATATCTAGTTGTCCAAGTCGGCAGAAACTAGTATAGGGATTGGGGGGCAAACCCCCATAGTAGCCTAGACAAGTCTTGTACTCCTCTTTCCATCTTCAATAACAAAATCATTCAACTAAGTCCTTTCCTATTCCAAACTACAAAATTAGTCCTTCAACTATTCCAAATTATTTCCCAACTATTCCAACTATCCCAAATACCAACTCAACCAATTCCAAAAAAAAAATAATAGTGGTATCAGAGCCACGTCCGGTCATCTACTTGGGCGTAGGTCAACCAAAGCTTTCTATATAAGCTCCATAAAAAAAAAATACATCACCTATGGCTACCTCCAAAAACAACCAAGCCGTCCCTCTGTCAGTTTTCTCTGGTGAAAACTATTATTATTGGAGCATCAAAATGAAGACCTATTTTATGTCTCAAAAATTGTGGAATATTGTCCAAAAAGGAATTAATATTCCTGAGGATACTTCCACATTAAATGAGGCACAAATTGCAAAGTTGGAGAACGATGAGGCAAACAACGGACAAGCAATGTTCACCCTACAGCAAGCGGTGGCAGGCACAATTTTTCCAATAATCATCAAGGCAACTAGTGCAAAGCAAGCGTGGGATATCTTGCAAGAAGAGTTTCAAGGATCTTCCAAGGTATGTGCTGGATGACTATAAAGTTTAAGACAAGAATTTGAATATATAAAAATGAGGGATTCTGAGACAATAAATGAATATTATTCTAGATTAACTGAAATAGTTAATCAAATGAAAGCCTATGAAGAAAAAATCCCAACCAAAAAATTGTTGAGAAAATTGATAGCCGAAGTGCATCGCTCCTTTTGCCTATAAACTTCGGACAGGCATCACTGTCGGGAAATCTAGCGTCACCCATAAGGAGTGCCAGTGCCGGCCTCGGAAAGAAAGAAATCTGACACATCGGACATCCGACTTCGGTAGTAATCCAAAGATCCCAAGGATAACAGCCCCAGCTTGGGGAAACTAGTGTGTTGCTTTCCGCGGAAAGCCGAACGAACCATCCTCGGGGGAGAAGGACCGGCCACTTTCAGCAGGAGAGAATCCCCCCGAAGGAACAACTTCAGAGCTAAGGAATCCCTCGAACTACTGGTGCGACTCCAGGAGAGGGGTCCTCTTTCCGAAGGGCGACCTCGTCCAAGGGGACCCTGGGGGTACGGCAGAAGTAATTAAGAAGCCTCTGATATGTCACCCACACACACTACACGCCGCCCTCGAATGCGCTCTAACACTACGGCGCCGTCTACGTCTTGTCATGTGGGCTACTTCTGCCCCGGCCCATGGCCCGAGGAACCTGTAGGCGCCTAGCAGCTCCCTATGCACAAAAGTACAGATTACATCCGACCGAACACGTGTCACAATCTGAACGGACCACATGCTCCTTTATATACCAGGGAAATGGCCTCAACAGGGGCAGTCCTCCTCTCCCTCAGAGAAAAACACCAAAACAGGCAAGAATCCTAGGCCTCCCCACATCTTCTCCTTTCCTTCAAAATACTGACTTGAGCGTCGGAGGTTCCTCCCCGGAAAAAGATCCCAGCGACCTCCTAACCCTCATTTTCTGAGTGTTTCAGGCAGACCCTCATGGGAAACTTCAGCTCCAGATGTCCTCCCTCACCGGAAGTCCCTCCCGAGTTCACCATGTCAAACAATGAAGGTGCTGTTAGGCACCAAAAATATTAAATTCTATCCCAGAGAAATTTGAATCGATAATCTCTGTGATAGAAGAAACAAAAGATCTATCAACATTATCTGTGTTCGAACTCATAGGCTTACTTAAAGCAAGAGAAAAGTGGATGAATATGCATCATGAAGATCCATCAGAGACTGCCTTTCAGTCAAAAAATTAGTCTCAAAAATCCCAAAATAACAAGAAAATATCAATCAGAAATTCTCGTCAAAGAGAAAATCCAAGGAAATCAACAAATCCTCCATGTGGAATTTGCAAAAAAGCAAACCACTTGGAGAAAGATTGTTGGTTCCGAGCACAACCAAAATGCCACAATTGTAAAAGGTTTGGGCATGTGGAGAAAGATTGTCCCTCCAAAGGAAGTAAAAATCATCAAGCCAGTTATTCCAAGGAACAAGAAGATGAAGAAAACATCTTCTATGTCTATCAAGCTGTCGTTGAACAAAGCAAGAATGTGTGGCTAATCGACAGTGCCTATAGTAATCATATGACACCAAATCAAGAGGTGTTTTCTAAACTAGACACCACCTACAGTTTTAGAGTATAATTAGCTGACAAAAAATCAATCAAGATCATGGGAAAATGCACTATAATAGTCCAAACAAAGAAAGGTACGCGCTACATACATGATGTTCTATGAGTTCCAGTTTTGGTAGAAAATCTGCTAAGTGTTGGCCAGATGATGAAGCATGGATATACACTATACTTTGAAGGAGATTACTGTACTATCTGTGATAAAGAGGATAAGAATCTAGTTATCGCCAAGATCAAGATGAAGAGAAGAAACTTCCCTGTTCAATGGAGGTACACAACTCAAACTGCCATGAAAGCACAAGAGAATGATTCTTGGCTGTGGCATAAGAGGTTCGGTCATTTTAACTTTCAAGGGCTGAAGACTCTTCAACAACAAAACATGATCAAGGATCTACAGGCAATAGAAGTTATAAAAGATACATGTGAAGGATGTCTGCTCGGGAAACAGCACAGACAACCATTTCCATCCAAAGCTTCTTGGAGAGCCAAAAAGCCATTAGAGCTTATACATACAAATGTATGTGGGCCGATGAGGATGATCACTCCAAACAAAAATAGGTACTTCATCCTCTTCATTGAGGACTTCACTAGAATGACCTGGGTTTATTTCATGAAAGAAAGATCACAAGTATTTGGAATATTCAAAAAATTCAAACATCTAGTAGAGAAACAAAGTGGTCATCACATTAAGATTCTAAGAAGTGATAGAAGAAAGGAGTACACATTAAGAGAATTTGATACATTTAGTGAGGAGGAAGAAGTTGATCGACAACTCACAGTCGATTATGCACCAGAACAAAATGGTGTATCTAAAAGAAAGAATAGAACTGTGATGGAGATGGCAAGATCAATGCTGGCAGAAAAAGGCTTGCCAAAAATATTTTGGGCAGAAGCCATCTATACTGCCGTTTATATTCTCAACAGATGTCCAACAAGAGCTGTAGAAGGCAAAACACCAATTGAAGCATGGAGTGGATGAAAGCCTTCAGCTAAACATCTCAGAGTTTTCGGTAGCATATGCTACATCCATGTTCCACAAGAGAAAAAAGGTAAGCTTGACAACAATAGTGAAAAAGGAATCTTTCTGGGCTATAGCACACAATCAAAAGGTTACAGAATCTATAATCTAGAGATAGAAAAGCTGATAATTAGCCGCGATGTGGAGTTTGATGAAGAAGCATCCTGGAATTGGGATGAACAGAAGATCGAGAAAAAGGCAGAAATAATATACATGCCGCTACTATCGACTCCAAATAATTAAAAAAGGAACCAAACGATAAGCAAACTGGAGATGGTGAAGGAACTTCATCTCAGCCAATAGCTCCAAAGTCTTCATCACCAGCAGATTCTGATGATTCAGAATCAAGGCCAAGAAGAACAAGGTCACTGATAAAACTATATGAAACCTGCAACTTCACATTAATAGAACCTGAAAGTTATGAAGCTGCTGCAAAACAAGAAGAATGGGTGAAAGCGATGGAGGAGGAGATCAGAATGATTGAAAAAAACCAAACATAGGAGTTGGTGGATCGACCACAAGACAAAGAGATCATCGGAGTTAAGTGAGTGTACAAAACAAAAGTTAACCCCGATAGAACATTGCAGAAACACAAAGCAAGGTTAGTCGCACAAAACACATAGCAATAAAATATCACTCTATCAGGGAGGCATCAGCAAACAATGAGATCAAGCTGGAACACTGCACAATGGAGGAGCAAGTTGCAGACATTTTCACCAAGGCACTACCAAGAACAAAGTTCGAGTACCTGCGGACCAAGCTCGATGTTCAACAAATTTGAATCAAGGAGGAGAGTTAAAATATTGATGCAAATTTTAAAAAAAAAGGAAAATCAAGAAAATTCTAGAATTACTTGGTGCTTAAGAAAACCCCCATAGTAGCCTACACAAGTCTTGTACTCCTCTTTCCATCTTCAATAACAAAATCATTCAACTAAGTCCTTTCCTATCCCAAACTACAAAATTAGTCCTTGAACTATTCCAAATTGTTTCCCAACTATTCCAACTATCCCAAATACCAACTAAACCAATTCCAAAAAAAAATTAACAAAACCAACCAGATTATTTTGAGAAAGATCAATCACACTTAGTTTGCTTAGCTAACATATCTCCATGGGATTTGACCATTCAAGCTATTATTCTTCAAGATCAGATAACTTAGCTCATCAAGGTTTTTGATGCATTTTGGGATAGTACCTGTCAAGTTATTGTCACTGAGATCCAAGGTTATCATTTGAGGGCTATTGCATAATGTGTTTGGAAATGTTCCTCTAAGGTCATTCCTGGAAAGATGAATGTGATTTATTTGTGACAAGTTGGTGCTGGATGGTATGCTCCCAGAGATGGCATTGCCTGAAATGTCCAAAACATAAAGGTTTGGTAAATTAAAAAGCTCTAATGGAAGTGGACCTTCAAGAATATTGTTGGGCACTATGAACTCCCCTAAGCTAGTCATGTTTGCAATCCAAGAAGCGATTCCACCGTAGAGATTGTTATCACTGATGTCCAATCTTGAGATAAATGAGCAATTAGATAAGCCACCTAGGATTCTTCCACTCAAACTATTATTTGACAAAACAAGATACCACAATAAAAAGCAACCTATGGCCACTTGTTCAGGTATTAGACCAAATAGTTTGTTGTTTGATAAGTCCAGATTCCACAGAAATTTCATGTCACCAATGGAAGATGGTTTGCTACCCGCCACTTGGTTGTTTTGAATAGACATCCATCTTAAACTTGGGAAGTAGGCTCTAATCTGTCACGGAATGCTCCCATTCAAAAAGTTGTTTGTGACATGGTAAGGTTAAAGGTCCAAAAAGAGAAGCATTGACTAAGGCAAGCTCACTTAAATTCGTGCTATTCTCCAAAAGCCAATACGGGAAGTGCTGTTTACCGAAATTGATGTCATAAAGGCTAAGGCCTTCCAAGTCATGTTGATGGTTGAGGAATTTCGGCAATCCTCCAGAACACTGTCCACCAGATAGTGAAAAATCCTATAGTTGAAATGCCGGGGCTAAATGGTTAAACTCCTTGTCATCAGGATATATGTCAATGCCAGATGCATATAAAGACTTAAGCTTTGAGAGGTACAGTAAGGGTGCAAATAAGGTCGGGATTCGAAATTTATTGTAGGTGATGTCTAGGAATTTTAGAGCCGTTAGGTTTGAAAAGCAGGAAAGTATATCGCCACTGAGTCCATTGTCGCTGATATCCAACTTTCATAGCTTCGTTAATTTGCATAGCCCTATATCTGCAAGTTAACGCGAATACCAACTGTTAAATATAATTAATATGCCTATCATCAATAGCAATAATTAAGATGTAATTGTTCCAGTTTCTCGAAAGCGATAAATCATTTCCAAGCGCAATGTTGTGGGAAATTAAGGGCTTGCAATTAAGCTACTAAAACAAAAATTAATAAGTACAAAATATAGCATGAAGCTTACGTTTGCCAATGGTAGATCCATCAAATGTATTCCCGGAGAGTCGAAGAAACTCTAGGGATGGGAATAGGTCTACGGACTGAAAGAAAATGTTGGCTTTGGTTTTTTCTCACTTAGGTCCAAAAGAAATACTTTGAGCTTTAAAATCAATCCTATTACCTCGAGGTACAAAAAGACCATTTTGCCCCTGGTGACACTTAGATGCCAATTGTGTTCGAGGAACCATTCTAAACCTTCCTACTTGCTTGAAATGCATAATAAATATTTACTAAGGGATTTATTACCTCGCAACCAAGTCTCACCTAACTGTCACCAGTCCAATACCTGGAGGGCCATAATAGGTATTCGATTAGGCTTTAATAGATGTGCAATTACTAAAATCTCATTGTGCTAGCTCTTTATAATAATATAATAGACTTCTAACTTTTCAATGATGATTGCAGTTAATAACTTTCTTCAGATTTGCTCAACACAACAGTAGCAGTGTTTATGACCTGACAACAAAATTTCCTTTGTCAGTGTCATTTTTTCTGGTTTTATTAATGAAATTAATCATTAATGGAACTAGGGGATTGCTTGCATTCTAAGAAAGCCATCTTTTATCATTCAAAGTAGTTATCATCATCAGCAACAACAACAACAACATCTTTATTGGAGTACAATATAATGTTTTTTTAACAGCAAAATGATGTATATTAATGAGAAAAAAGTATAGAAGATACAACTAGCCAAGAGCTAATGTCCTCAAACACTATAACTTATGCCTGGAATTCAACCCTTGTAGAGCTATTTAAAGTCCACTTCAACATACAATTTTGTAATACCTGATAGGGGTTAACCAACCAATCCACCAACTTCAATCTTACTTTGCTACACCTATGAGAAATCCAGAAAAAAAAGACATAAATTGAATGTCCTAGCATTTGTATAACCAAAACTACACATCATTAAAAATAGAATTATTTTTCGTTTTCCATACAACCCAACAAGTCATCGCACATACCGCCTACCATGCTTTAGTACAATATAATTAACCAAGTGTGAACAATCGATCTAGATTAATTAACAAGATTAAAAGCACCTAAAGAGATGGTCCACAACCCAGTAGTAACAACAAGTGGTGGTCCTCTCGAGGTAGTAGAACCATTTTCGCCTCCAAGATGGGTTGATCCATAAGACCACAATAGCAGATAACAATGAAGTAACATATGAGGCTATAAAGCTGATATAGAAGACTTCCATGTCCATAAAAGCATCATCCTTTGTTTGACCAATGGCAAGTTTTGGATTTGACAATGGTGGCATAGATGACAAGCAACTCCTTGGTAATGGCTCTCCACAAAGAGAAGGATTACCCCTGTAGCTGGTCTCATCGAATGTTGCAAATTGGTAGATTCTCTTGGGTGTAGGGCCAGACAAGTTGTTGTACGAAACATTAAAGGATTCCAACGAATTCAACTCAACAACTTGAGGTGGGATCATCCCAATTAAATTGTTGAATGAAAGGTCCAAGCTCTCAATTCGACTCAAATTTGATATTGTCGATGGTAGACCCCCAGTCAGGCTATTATGGGACAAATTTAGCATGCAAATTGTGTTGAGGCTTCCGATTTCCTTGGGAATCTCACCGGTAAGTTTATTGCAAGAAAGATCGATTCCAGATAATAAGGTTAAGATTTTTCCCATGTAAGTGTAAGACATGCTCTTTGTCCTGAATTCTATATGTCGATCGGTGGAGGCACTTCCGTTGTATTCAGAATTAAGATCTTCTTCATAAGGGTGTACTTGATAAAACGTAGTGATACTTAGGCAAGGTGGTATAAAACCAACCAAATTGTTATGAGAAAGATCAATCACACTCAGTTTGCTTAGCTGACATATCTCCACGGGGATTTGACCATTAAAGCTATTATTCTTCAAGATCAGAAAACTTAGCTCCTCAAGGTTTTTTATGCATTCTGGGATAGTACCTGTCAAATTATTGTCATTGAGATCCAAGGTTATCAACCGAGGGCTGTTGCATAATGTGTTTGGAAATGTTCCTCTGAGGTGATTCCTGGAAAGATGAATGTGATTTATTTGTGACAAGTTTATGCTGGATGGTATGCTCCCAGAGATGGCATTATCTGAAATGTCCAAAACATAAAGGTTTGGTAGATTAAAAAGCTCTATTGGAAGTGGACCTTCAAGAATATTGTTGGGCACTATGAACTCCCCTAAGCCAGTCATGTTTGCAATCCAAGAAGGGATTCCACCGTAGAGATTGTTATCACTGATGTCCAATCTTGAGATAAAGGAGCAATTAGATAAGCCACCTGGGATTCTTCCACTCAAACTATTATTTGACAAAACAAGAGACCGCAATGAAGAGCAACCTGTGGCCACTTGTTCAGGTATTAGACCAGATAGTTTGTTGTTTGATAAGTACAGATCCGATAGGAATTTCATGTCACAAATGGAAGATGGTATGCTCCCCGCCACATGGTTGTTTTGAATAGACATATGTCTTAAACTTGGGAGGTAGGCTCCAATCTGTCGCGGAATGCTTCCATTCAAGAAGTTGTTTGTGACATCAAGAGAAGTTAAGTTTTGATGAGGATGACTTGGTAAGGTTAAAGGTCCAAAAAGAGAAGCATTGACTAGTTCAAGCTCAAACAAATTCGTGTTATTCTCCAAAAGCCAATAGGGGAAGTGCTGTTTACCGAAATTGATGTCATGAAGCATAAGGCTTCTCAAGTCATGTTGATGGTAGAGGAATTTCGGCAATCCTCCAGCACACTGTCCACCAGATAATGAAAGATACTGTAGTTGAAATGTCGGGGCTAAATGGTTAAACTCGTTGTCATCAGGATAT
>KK899330.1:140439-154916 GCA_000696445.1 Aquilaria agallochum | reverse complement strand
AACCCGTGATCCGACCCGTTCCTAGACCGTCTGTCTCTCTTTGTAGTATAACCCTCATTTAGTCCTTTGTTCATTTTATTTTGTTTTTTTGAGTAGTTAACTTTCTTAGTTTTTGCGGATTCATCACTGATAACATTTCTTTTATTAATTTTTTTCTTTTCTCTTTTCTATTGTTGTTAAATGGAAGGTTTAACCTCCTATTTTTATTTCTGTTATGTGGATGGCCAAACCTCCCACCTTACTTATTTTCTATTGCTCTTGCACTTTGTTTTATTTTTATTATTTCTATTATGCAGATGGCTAAGCCTCTTGTCTTTTATTTTTCTGATATTCTTGTATTTTTATTATTTTGGTCACTTCAAAGGTTGAGCCGCCAACCTTTAATTTTTTTTATTTTTATTTTTCATTTTTTTTTGTTATTTGGAATGTTGAGCCGCCAACCTTTTATTTTTATTATTCTTGAATTTTTTTATTTCCGTTAAATGGAAGGCCGAGCCTCCTACATTTTTCCTTTCTATTATTCTTTCTTTTTTTATTATTTTTATATATGGAAAGGTTGAGCCTCCTACACCTTCTATTAAAATAATTTTAAAATCTATAACCAGGTGATCTAATATAATCAATGGTTTGAATACTTACTTAAATTTTTTTAAAATAATATAAATAAATTTAATATATATATCTGGGTGATTCGATAGGATTTATGGTTTGGATTGGTAATCAATTAAAATATTTAAACGATAAATAAAAATTAAATTCATTAGATTCCTCATCCAGGTGACTTGGTAGAGTCCATGGTTTGAAAATATCAAAATTTTCATAAAACGAATAATAATCAAGTAGTAAGGTTTATGAATCCATATCTGGGTAGCTCAGTTAGAACTCATGGTTTGGAAAATTAATTAATCAAATTAAAAGCAAGCAAAACAAAACATAAATCAAACTTAGGTGCCAATTTTGGGTGTTATTTTAGTGTAACCGTACTCCCGAACCCTTTAAACTCTCGCAGAGCATTTTTAAGGTGTCCAATCGACCTAGGTGAAACCGATTGGTGGCGACTTCCAAAAACATGATGCTACAACTACCATTGTAGCAAAGGTCATTGGGAACAATTTTAGGGAAAAAATTTCTTTGCTATTAGAATTAGTTACTTATATTATAATAAGGGGAATTTTAGCAGCAATTGTTTTTTACATTTTTTTCAGTTGTTCAAAATTTGGGAAAAATTAGAAGAATAATTTTTTTGCATGGTAATCTCTATTAATATTGTAACACAAATTTTCATTATTGGCAACTCTTTTTATATACTAAATAATACATGGATGTTTTCTTCATTTTTAATTTTTTGTATAACCAATCAAATCTTACAAGTTGTATCAAATTAGAAGCAAGTTTTATTTGAAAATTATATTTCATGGTTGAGGCGCATAGCCTAGAAGTAGTTTTAGAGTTTTAAAAGATAAAGCTAATAATTTTATGTTGTGATTACAAAATTTTATTTCATTTGAGATTAAGTATGATAAGGAAAAAAGTAACGAGATTTATATGTTTAAAAGTTATAATTAGATTATATATATTTAGGTCATGAACATGCAGGTTTTGAATTATCTGACAAAGAAAGAAATTGAAGGATTTTTTGGAGGACATACAATAAGTTTTAGTATAATGAAAAAGTTCCCAACATTTACTCTATGTATTTGATCAAAAAAAAAATTTATCCAACATATAATTCTGTTGTGACCTTATCATTTTTTCATTTTCATAACTCTAAATTTCTATACTTTCATATTTGACATTGATACACAAAAATATTCAAATATGAAACATATTTTAAAATTTTCTAATTTTCTGAAATATAGTATTGTTCTATTTTGCTTACTAAGTTAATATTTTTCTTTATTTGATTAATCAAAATTTCAATGTACTTATAATATTTAAAATTTAAACACATTTTGACCACTTACAAATTCTTTATATTAGGAAAATAAGATTACTAATTAAAAATAAAAAATAGAAAAAAAATTGGTGATTATTTTCTATGTTTTCTATAAGTCTTTTTTTATGGCAAAAAACTGAAAAAAGCCACTAAATTTAAAATTTTATAACAAACATGTCTTTGATTTATATGACTATTAAACATGCCTAAAACATAAGGTTTATCAATCTATTTACTTTTTAAACTTTAAATATTTTTATCAAAACCAAAAAGTGAAATTTAAAATTTATACATGTCTATATTTGTATTCATATATAATAAAATTTGTGAAGATATAAAGTGACTAAACCTTAAATTATAAGTTATTATTTTTCCTTTTAAGTACTAGAAATTTGTTCTATTTGAAGGAGTCTATTTTTGCATGGTTGACTAATTATATTATAAGAACAATAATAAGACTAGGTTTTCAAACTTCAGTTATGTGAGTATAGTTTCTAAATCAATGTGTAACCATTAATTACTCCAAAAAAAAGATAAAAAAACCTATACAAGACTTGACCTCGATATTTTGAGCTAGCAAATTTACTCAACCCTAAAATTGAGGGCAAGTGTAAATTTAAAACCTTGGGGTAATTGTATTTTTTATTAAATGTTAAAAGTCAGGTAATTAAATTTTTAGTAATGAATAGTTACTTATACTATGATATCATGGCTCATATTTGTGTCATACTTATTAAAAGAAAATTATTTTCGGTTGAGTTTCTTATTAAATGTCTCACTTATGGACTTAGCATATATATTTTCTTTTCTATTTAAAAAAAACCTGAAAATATTTATTAAAAACTTAGCTTATGTCTCTTTAAAAAGTCAAATTTATGCTAATATATTAATAGTAAATTTATTTAATTGTTTGAGCCAACTAATATAAGATCTTTATTTTAGTTATTAGCCTTTTGAATCTAAAGTATAAAAATGAAGATAAAATTTACAAATTTAACTTTTAGGTCCCGTTTGGTATTAGCGTCAGAGTTTTGAAAAAGCTATCAAATGGAAGCTTTTAACTTTTAGCTTCAACATTTTTATCTCAACCGTCAAATAAATCACCCAAAACTTTAACGCTGATAACAAAAGCTGTTACTAAACGGGGCCTTATAAAATTTCTAAATACATATTATCATTATGTCAATTAAATTAAGATCTTTTCTTAATAAGTTGTATACTGTTAAATTTAAATTTCACACAAAGAAAAATAAAATTTAAAATCTTTAATAATATATTAAAAGTATGAAGAAGAATTTTTTGTAAGAACTCTAATGTCATAAATGGACAAAATTCTATCATTTTCTTTTGCAACCAATATTAACTGTAGCATATTCTACATTATATTATTATTATTATTATTATTATTATTATTATTATTATTATTATTATTATTATTATTATTATTATTATTATTATTTATAATAAATAAAAATAAAATACAATAAGCAATCTTTTATAGTCGATGGAACAAATGAAAATAGTTATGATGAAATATTATAATAAAAAACTATGTAAAAATATAAAAATGAAGCTAATAAGAAATATATTATTTATTTTAAAAAAAGATAATTAGAATTATAATTATTTGAGTAAAATAATAATTGAGTATTTTTATTAACGTGCAATGCACGTATGCACTTACTAGTTCAATAAATGGTGTAGGGTTCAAGAAAATAATAATCAAAGCATCATCCAAAATTCACAATTATTCTAGAAAATTGAAAAATCTAGCCTAAAATCGTCTTTGAAACAAAACCAACAAAAGAACTAAGATCCATGATCAATCTAGAAATAGAGAATGGGAAGAAAGAGAATTAAGAGAGGATGGAAGAATTGAAGAAGAAAGAGAATTAAGAGAAGATTGAAGAATTGAAGCTTTTCCCTCCTGCGATCTCTTTTTCTATAGTGCCGTCGTTTTTCTTTCTCTACTCATCTCTTGTACGCTGCTTCGTTTTTATATTTGATAAGCTTATATTTATTATTATTATTTCTCTCATATTTAGTATATTTTAATATATTTTGAACCTTAAAGATATATTTTGAGTATATTTTGTAGCATATAACATATTTGGACTCAATTGATTGAAAGTGGATTTGATTTGCTATTTTACAAGTTTTAATTTGTTTGTGTTTTTTCAGGATTTTGACAGATTGGTGATGTTCCGGTAGAAAACTCATAACTTGAGCCATAGAGATTAGAATTAAGTGATTCTTAATTAATTGGAAAGCTAACATCTGGAGCTACAAATCATATGTAGACCATGAAACTCAGTTTGCACGTTAAGAGGGTCAAATTCAGCTTCAAAGTCATGATTTACGAATCATCGCTGATTCGGAAGTAGTTGTTGTATTTGGGCATATATTTGGCTGTAGATGTCCGTTTTATATGATTCAGGTGTCGTTTCGAAGCTAAGAAGAAGATATACAACTTTCATGCTTTGAGTTTTGAGAAATAATGGCTGAATCAAGGTCGAATATCAGCTTGAAGTTGCTATTGTTGTTCTAGAGCATTGCTTGGCTGACAACTTTGAAATCTTCTAGTTTTTTTTTTTAATCTTTTTATTTATTTTGGGGTACTTTTTTAACAATATAGAAATTTTAGGGAGTTTTTATGAGTTTAGCACACTAGGTTTTTTTGGTGTTTAAGGGGGTGGCTGCCGTACACAAGGCTTGCTCCCTCTCGGTTTTTCGCAATTCCAGTTTTAGTTTCTTTTATTCTTCTTTGTTTTTCTTCCTATTATGGCTGAGTAATTTTCTGATTCAATTTTAGGGATGATTTCCATCGCCAACACCGGTTGTGAAGATTGATTTTTCTTGCTTAAATTCTCTTTAATTTCAAGTATTTACTTCTTTGTTGTTTAGATTTATTGTAATTAATTTTCCTGTTCTCGCTTGTTGGATTGGTTATGCGATTGCAAATTTGCTTGATTTTCTTTCAACTGCTTAGGTGAAGAATTCAATTAGAAGCAAGTGAATTGANATTATTGCCTGGAATAAACTTTTGTTCATTGTTCCTAATGCTAATTTTGGGTTTATTAGAAATTGCTTTTCAATATCTTGTTACTCAAAATTAAGAAATTAATCTGAAGATTTTTTTGGTTAATTTTACTATTGAATTCTTTGGTTTCTTTTTAGCTTTAAAGAGAATTCTGTTTATTTGCTTGGATTGAAGAAATATTTTCTTTCGATGATCAACTGTATGATTGGAATGGATAATCAACCTTGCACTGAGCGTTTTTAGTATTGGTTAATTTCGTTTTAATTTTACAGTTAATTTATTTCAGCATTCAATTCAAGAAAACCCCACACACTTTTATTTCAGTTTTCTAATGAGGAGCTTTCGGTTAAGAAATTTCTCTTCGACCTGATTTTCACTACTAAACTACAAATTTATTTATTCTGAGTTGTTAAGGAGACCAAAATTATTTTTTACGGTTTCGACGACCAGCAAAAAATTTGGCGTCATTGCCAGGGAGATTTCTTTTTCTGTTAAAGTTTCCTTTTTATTTATTTATTTATTTTTTTCCCTTTCTTTCTTTTTAAGTAAAGTAACTTATGCCACTATCTTCTCATATAGGTGAACTAGTGTTTGATCAAGAGATTGAGAAAACAGCAAAAGTGAACAAGAAAGCGAAAAGGCAAGCGGTCAATTTTTCAGCTTTGACATCTGCAAACAGCAACTCAGAAAGAAGAACTAATTATTATTGTAAAGATGGTAGCCCAAGGAACACTAAGGGAGTTGGCAACTCCCAACGTTGTCCAACAACCCTTGTGCATTGATTTCCCTTATATTGAGGTTGCTTTTGAATTAAAATCTAGATTAATTCATTTATTACCTACTTTTCGTGGTCTTGCAGGTGAAGACCCCCACAAAAACTTGAAGGAATTTCATGTTGTCTACTCAACCATGAAACCATAAGGGGTTACAGAAGAACAGATTAAGCTGAGAGCTTTTACATTTTCATTGGCGGACAAGGCGAATGATTGGCTGTACTACCTTCCCTCTAGTTCAATCAGAACCTAGAATGGCCTGAAAAGAAAATTTCTGGAGAAGTTCTTCCCAGCATCAAGAGCCGAAACCATTCGAAAGGAAACCAGCGGGATTCAACAATACAATGGAGAAAGTCTCTACGAGTATTGGGAGAGATTTAACCAGCTTTGTGCGAGCTGCCCACATCATCAGATTTCTGATCAACTGTTGCTACAGTACTTCTACGAAGGGCTATTGTTCATGGATCGGAGCATGTTAGATGCTGCAAGTGGAGGAGCACTTGTAGAAAAGACGCTGGAAGAAGCAAAGGACTTGATTTCTAAAATGGCAACCAACTCGTAGCAGTTTGAGACAAGGGTAGACCATGCACTGAAGAAGGTAAATGAGGTAGGAACATATAGTCTTGAAGCTCAAATTTTTGAACTAACCTCTCTTGTTAGACAGGTGGCTTTGGAACATGTTCAAAATTCTAGAGTTTGTGGTATTTGCTCTGCTTAAGGACACCTTAATAACTTGTGCCCACAATTGCAAGAGGATACAACACCTCAAGTGAATGCGGTAAACGGGTTTGTTAACCAACCAAGAAGGTATGATCCTTATGCCAATCAAGACAACCCTGGTTGGAGAGACCACCCGAATTTGAGATATGTGCAGCTAAGTAATCAACAGCAGTACCCATCTGCTAGCTACAACAAACTAGTACCTCTACCACAGAACCAAGCACCTAGCTCAGGTATGGATTTAGAAGATATTATAGAAGCTTTAGGCACTAACACTCAAATGTTTCAGCAGGAAACAAGGGCTAGCATCAAAGACTTGGGCAATCAATTTTCATAACTAGCAACCTCGTTGAACAAAATTGAATTTGAAAAAGGGAGACTGTCATCCCAAGCTGAAATCAACCCAAAAGAGCATGCTAATGCCATGACCCTTAGAAGTGGCAAAGAAGTACAGACTACCATGTCAAAGATGGCAACACCTGAAAAGGAAAAAGATGGCTTTAAACCAGCAACTTCTGATGCACCAACTAAAGAGGTAAGTAACAAGCCAATTTTCCAAAATCAAAAATTCTGATTTCACCACCTTTTCCTGGTAGGTTGGCAAAATCAAAGAAAGAGGAGACTGAGCAGGAAATTTTGGAGATTTTTAGGAAGGTTGAAATCAACATACCCCTACTGGATGCAATCAAGCAAGTCCCACAGTATGCCAAATTTCTGAAGGAGTTAGGCACCAACAAAAAGAAGCTGCAGGCTGATGAGACAATTAAAGTTGGGGAGAATATATTAGCAGTAATCCAAAGGAAGTTGCCGTAGAAGTGTAAGGGTCTTGGTATGTTTACTATACCATGTGTAATTGGTAATTTCAAGTTGGAGAAAGCTCTGCTAGATCTAGGAGCATTGATTAACGTTATGGCACTGTCAATTTACAAGGCTTTGAACTTGGGACCTTTAAAAAGCACAAAAGTAGTCATTCAACTAGCTGATAGGTCTAATTCATGTCCTGAAGGGGTAGTTGAGGATGTTCTGGTTCGAGTAAATGAGTTAATTTTTCCTGCTGATTTATATATTATTGATATGGATGATAAGTTTGCTTCAAAATTCAGCTCACATTTTGCTAGGTAGACCGTTTATGAAAACAGCCAAGACTAAAATTGATGTGCATAAAGGGACTTTATCTTTTGAATTTTATGGAGAGATAGTAACTTTCAATATTTTTGAAGCTATGAAATATCCAAAAATTTTTGAATCTATTTGTCTTGTGGATATTATTGACCTGATTGCCTAAGATAGTTTTGAGCTGAATTTTGTAGGAGATGAGTTGGATTTTGTGTTGACAAATAACAAAACTGAGAGGGATGCACAGCTGGAAATTAGTGATGACTTGAAAGAGGCCATTATGTCATTACAGTCATTGCCAGTATTGCCCAACAGGTTAGTTGATCCATTTCTGCAACTACCGAGTACTTATGAAAGAGTTTTTCCCTCTGTTGAACAGGCCCCGAAGTTGTAGTTAAAGTCTTTGCTTGAGAACCTAAAGTATGTCTACTTGGGGGAGGCTGAAACTTTACCAGTGATTATCGCAAGTGATTTGACCAGAGATCAGGAAGAGAAGCTGTTGCGAGTATTGAAGGAACACAAGACAACAACTGGTTAGACGCTGGCAGACATCAAGGGAATCAGTCCTTCAATTTGTATGCACCGTATTCTGCTTGAAAAGAATGCTAAATCGGTAAGAGAGCCATAGTGGAAACTAAACCCAGCAATGAAAGAGGTTGTTTTAATAAGATTCTGAAACTTTTAGAGCAAGGGATCATATGCCCCATTTCCGACAGTCAGTGGGTAAGTCCAGTACATATTGTTCCTAAGAAAATTGGTCTAACCCTTGTTCCTAATGCGTAGGATGAGCTTATCCCTATGAAAGTTCAAAATGGGTGGAGAATGTGTATTGATTTTAGGAGGCTGAATTTAGCTATAGGGAAGGATCACTTTCCACTTCCGCTTATTGACCAGATGCTTGAAAGGTTGGCAGGTAAGTCATTTTTCTGTTTCTTGGATGGATTTTCTTGATACTACCAAATAGCTGTAGCTCCTGAGGACCATGAGAAAACAACCTTTACCTGTCCTTATGGAACTTTTGCTTATCATAGAATGCCCATTGGATTGTGTAATGCCCCTGGAACGTTTCAAAGATGCATGATGAGTATTTTTTCTGACTTGCTGGAAAATTGCATTGAGATCTTCATGGATGACTTTACTGTTTATGGTAATTCTTTTGATCAATGTCTGGATAAATTGGTTCTAGTTTTAAAACACTGCATAGACACTAACTTGGTCCTGAATTATGAAAAATGTCATTTTATGGTTCAGTAGGGAATCGTTTTGGGTCATGTACTTTCCTCTAGGGGTATTGAAGTTGACAAATCCAAGGTGGACCTAATTGCCAATTTACCTTATCCTACTAATGAGCGAGAGATTCATAGTTTTCTTGGCCATGCAGGTTTTTACAGGCGTTTCATAGAGGATTTTTCAAAGATTGCACAACCTTTAACCAGGTTGTTACAAAAGGATGTGTCTTTCGGCTTTGGAGAGAATTGCAAAGTTGCCTATAACAAGCTAAAAGAGTTGCTCATATCTGCACCAATTTATAGCCCCCTAATTAGGATATTCCTTTTGGGATCATGTGTGACGCCAGTAAATATGTTGTAGGAGCTGTACTTGGCCAAAGAATTAGGACGAACAACTATGTCATTTACTATGCATTAAGGACATTGAATCCAGCCCAATGCAACTATTCGACCACAGAAAATGAGCTTTTAGCTATTGTTTTTGCTTTAGATAAATTTTGATCATATTTACTGAGGTCTAAAGTAATTGTTTTTTCTAATCATGCAGTTCTCAAGTACTTGCTGGCAAAGAATGAATCTAAGCCTAGACTGATACACTGGGTTCTGTTACTACAAGAGTTTGACTTAGAGATCAAAGATAAGAAAGGAGCTGATAATTCTGTGGCTCACCATTTGAGCCAACTGGTGCATGATGAAGAGGCTTTGCGAATTTCGGAGTTGTTTCTCGATGAGCAGCTGCTACAGGTGTAAGGTAAGGAGCCTCAGTTTGCTGGTATTGTGAATTTTCTAGCTACTGGAATTTTACCGACATACTTGAACAAAGTAAAGAGGAACAAAATTAAAAATTACTCTAAGTATTATATATGGGATAAACCATATCTGTGGAAAATCGGTTCTGACCAGATTATTCGTAGGCGTGTGCCTGATTATGAAATTCATTCCATTCTTACTTATTGTCATAGTTATGCTTGTGGAGGACACTTTGGTCCTAAAAAGACAGCTAGGAAAATTTGGACTGCGGGTTTTATTGGGAAACATTGTTTAAGGATTCTTACTAGTTTTGTCAGACTTGTGAAAAATGTCAAATAGTTGGAACTTTATCCCACCGAAATGAAATGCCTCAAACCCCCATGTTATACTGTGAGCTTTTTAATGTATGGGGAATGGATTTTATAGGACCTTTTCCCAACTCTTTTGGATTTGTTTACATGTTGCTTGCTATGGATTATGTTTCGAAATGGGTAGAAGCAAAGGCTACCCGTACTAATGATTCTAAGGTTGTTATGGGATTTCTCAAGTCTAACATTTTTAGTAGGTTTGGGATTCCTGGAGCAATTATTAGTGATTAGGGTACGCATTTCTATAACCGAACTGTTGAAGCATTGATGAGGAAATATGAAGTGCACCATCGAATAGCCACTGCCTACCACCTACAAACCAATGGGCAAGCTGAAGTTTCGAACTGGAAAATAAAGAGCATCTTGGAGAAAATAGTCAATCCTAACAGGAAAGATTGGAGCCTACGTTTGGAGGATGGACTATGGGCTTACCGGACAGCATATAAAACACCGATTAGGATATCACCGTATCGGTTAGTTTTTGGTAAGTTGTGTCATTTACCTGTGAAGATTGAACATCGTGCTTTTTGGGCTGTTAAGCAGTGCAACTTGGATCTGAAAGAAGCTGGAAGAGAAAGAAAGTTTCAACTTCAGGAGCTAGAAGAAATCAGGTTGGAAGCATATGACAATGCTAGCATGTATAAGGAGCGCACAAAGTACATTCATGACAAGCGGCTGAATCGTAAACAATTTTTTAAAGGTCAAAAAGTATTACTTTTTAATTCAAGATTGAGGCTCATGCTAGGTAAGTTAAAATCTAGATGGATTATTACCTGGAATAAACTTTTTGGTTCATTGATCTTAATACTGATTTTGAGATAATTAAAAATCGCTTTTCAATATTTTGTTACTCAAAATTAAGAAATTAATTTGAAGCTTTTTCTGATTAATTTTACTGTTGAATTATTGGGGCTTTTTTTAGCTTTAAAAAGAGTCCTATTTATTTGCTTGAAGTGAATAAATATTTTCTTTCGATGATCAACTGTATGATTGGAATGAATAATCAACCATAAACCGAGCATTTTTAGTTCTATAGTTAATTTATTTCAATATTCAATTCAAGAAAACCCCTCACACTTTTATTTCAGTTTTCTGATAGGAAGCTTTCGGTTAAGAAATTTATCTTGGGATTCGACCTGGTTTTCACTACTAGACTATAAATTTATTTATTCTGAGTTGTTTGGGAGACCAGAATTATTTTTTTTGGTTTCGACGACCGACCAATATTATAGGCCGATGCTTATTGCTTGCCCTATTTCTCCAATTAATTAATGTTGCCACACCAAGAATTTGGTGTGGTTCCATTACTGCCGCTGAATGATCTGTTGCTTGCTGCATCTGGGTGCGGTTTCACTAAGATTTTGGTGCTGTCGCGCCAATTTCCAGCAACTTCAGGCCCCTTTGATGCAATCTTTTGTGATGCCTTAGGCTCCAAGAATGCTACCACTACTAATTTCCTCTTCATCCTATACTAAGATATCAAAACAATGCTAGAATGACGTAAGTCATTCATAAATCAAAGCTCAATTATGGGATTAAAACATCACTTTTCTTATATTTATCATATTTTACATTCTATACAACTTGAATATTTTGCTAATCTTCTTCGTCTTTTATATAATTTTCTAACTTTCATTAACTCATTCAACTATGGGCATAAAAAATGCTAAATTTAATCATTCTCAATATTTTTCTCCTTAGAGACATTGTTTTCACATTATATTATGATACATGCAAACTTATAAGCTTCATTATTTTATATTAAAATTTTATAGTTGCATATATATACGGACCTCCCTTTGTACAGATGTTAGCTTCTCCACTACAGTTTGGGAAAACAATATGGAACTAAAACTAGATAGCAAGAGAGCAGAAAATCCAGGAAGCAGGGCAGCCCCATAAATATGAAATTGAAGAACGAAAACGAAATGGGTAATCCGAAAAAGGTACATCAAGAGCAGCAAGATCTAGAGAAGGGTATCGTCAAAATTTAAGAAATTAGAGGAGGGTTGGTAATGGTAATTAAAGCCACCAATCAGCTCCAACTTTGATTGTCGTTCTTCCATCTGTATTGCTTCCACCCATGGCTGCCCTGCCACAGAATTCTACAACAATTCGCTTTCAAAGAGGAGAAAAGGTAACAATTAATGCCTCATCGATGGAAGAAGACTGGTTGACTAATGGTTACTTGGCTTCCAAGCTCCAAATGATCTTATTAAAAAGAAAGCCGTGTTGGGTCATGTGTGGACTGCAGGGCGAGAAGAAGACAAAGATCAGACAGTGGCCTCTCATTCTATATTGGCAGGCGCGGCGAGTTTGAATTTTATTGAACTGTACTGTATCTACACTCAAACCACAAACCCAAACTTCGTAAAACGCAACCAGAATTCTCACTTCGTGTAGCAGGACTAATCTCCTCCTTTGGCCAGCACATGACGTGATGCGGCAATGACTTGATGTTTGGTGACATTGATTAGCTGCCACTGTTGTTAAAAAAAAAATCTACTAATATACTCTCTTTCTCTTATTTTCTTTGTTTCATTTAACTTTTTCAATTAATTTAATTTGAATTTATTCATATGATTATTTATTAAAAAATTAAAAAATATATATTTAGAAACTATAGGTCTTAATTTATTATTCATATATAAAGATTTTTCATTTATATATTAAAATGTTGAAAAGAAGTTATATATTAATTACTAAAAAGTGAATGATGAAAAGAATATTAGATAGAAGGAGTATTTAACAACAATTGTAACTGAAGAAGCGGGCAAACAAATTTGAAAGTAAAATTGAATTAAGGTGACAAGTCTTAAATTTGCCACTAATGCTGTTGGGTGGGCGTAAATCTATCACTATAGTTTTTATGAGCTCAATCTTCCACTAATGTTTCAAAAATGACTCAAGTATGCCATTGTTCATTAAAAAAATAACAAAAAATATTAAAAATAGCAGATTTTGAAATTTTGGGGTTATTATGTATCTTTCATAAAATATTAGGACATTTAAGATTTTTGCCATTTGTTGTATTTTCGGACCTTGTTCTCGTAGCCTCAAGCATTGGCGAGCATCACTATGCTTCATTTTCCACTTTTCCCCTCAAAGGAGAAAGAAGCAAACCACCAAATCAAAAACAAAGCAAAAATAAAAAATTCACTAGGAAAAAATGTCTAGAAATCTGCTAATCAGCTTCTCACATGAAAATCAAGAATGCATCTACAGATTTTCTCAACCAGTTGCCACAATGCATTTGGACCTTTAGTACAACAAGAATCAGAGCACTACTCTTAGATTCTAAAAATGTCCATGTCAAGACATCGAAACAATCTGAAAATTTTTTATCATCGGTTGCCATAGATGGGGGTCTAAAAAGCTTCAAACAGCTGTATTAATGGTAGTTGGCTGAAATTCAAGAGAGAGAGAGAGAGAGAGAGAGAGATAAGAGTCTAATTACCTAAGGCCCTTGAAATTTGTTAAAACTTACATTATCATACTAAAATTTTAAAATTTGTTACTTTTAATGTTTTTTGTAAGCTTTTTAACAAGTAGTGGCATATTCACTTCCAATTTAAAACTTTAGTAGCATATTTGGCCTATTTTTAAATATCAGCAACAGATGAGGTAAAAAAACCATAACGGCACATTTACGCGCCAACCTAAAATTAGTGGCAAATTTGAGATTTTTGCCATGAATTAAGGTAAGGATGAACAGGTAGCAAGATTTTGAACCCTAATCAATGCAAGTCGAGTCTACTTCAAATGTGAATGCTACACACAAGACGTAATTAGCTAAATAAAAAATGAACATTTATGTTACGAAAATTACACATCAAAGTCTTTGCACCTGAAATGGACAATGGGAACCTTTTTGGGGGGGGGGGAGATGGAGAATTTCCTCATGAAACATTCTGACAGGACCATCCCAAACATTTTGACATGTGCATACTTATTATTTTTTTAGTATTAAATAATTTTACACTATGATTCCAAAAATACCCTCTAGTTCACAAATTGAGAATCATAGGCAAAACATTTTTGTAATCAATTCAAAATCTGCATAATTCAACCATCATTTTAAAATTGTGCTTTAACCTAATCGTTTGTGATAAACTATGATCATTTGTGATAATATCCAATCATATAAAAAACACTAGATTTCTCACCCTTGCTCGCCCAATCCATCTCTTATGGTGCCTGACCCAAGTCATTAGACCACCACATTTATCAAATCCTTTACCTCCCGCCACCACTATAGCAACTTCAGGTGCACGCTGCTCCAATTGAGGCCATTGAGACTTTCACCGTGGAGAAATCTTTGCTAGAGAAGTCGATTAATGTGATTAGGTTCTTGGTCATCAATGTTGTCGAGAAAGCCAATTCGGGCCGCCCTGGTCTAACCATGAGTTGTGCTCCAATTAGTCATTTATTGTATGATTAAGTTATGAGGTAAAACCTTAGGAAATGATACTGGTTCAACTGTGATTGCTTTGTGTTGTCCGCTGACACGAGTGCATGTTGCAGTATTCTTTGCTTCACTTAGTT
>KK899330.1:106443-133722 GCA_000696445.1 Aquilaria agallochum | reverse complement strand
TTGGGGACGGGGGTTAAAATGTGAAAACAGAAAATTTTTGGTCTTCTGGGAAGAGAGAGGAGAGGCTAGGAACTAAGGCTGTGATTTTCCCTTTTTTATTAAACGGAGCTCTAGGCTATCTCTCTATTTTTTTTCTGTGTTCTTCACAGATTTTGGACCCCTATTTATAGGGGAATAGGTGCTGAACTGTTTAAAATTATAAATTAATTAAATTCAAACTTATCTATTAATTTGGTAAAATGACAATTTCAGTCCCTTACGTTTCTCAGGCTCTAGATAAGCTTCAGAACCTTCTGATTTTGACAATTTTGTCGTTTTCTGTCAATTTGGGCCAGAAACGTCCGTTTAGGCCCAAAATTTGACGCAAAAAAATTACCCAAAGCTCCTGGAACTTTCATAATTTGTCAATTTTGCCCGAAAGTCTCAATTTTGTCATTTTTACCTCAAACTTTTAATTTTTTGTCATTTTTTCCTAAAATTTTCTTTTCTTTCAAACATACACATATAGATATATATATCATTTTAAATCAAATCTTCACAAAACAAAAATGTATTTTAAACTAATTAAAAATTTTCAGTAATAATAATAATAATAATAATAATAATAATAATAACAATTTTTTTAATTAATTTTTTTAATAAAATTTTTTTAAAATTTTTTTAAAAGGCTGGACGAAATTGGGTGTCAACACATTTCCATATTTCCTTCTAAATTTTTTTCATTATATTATAGTATATCTGAAATTTATAATCTTCGGTAATTGGGATTAACGTTTGTCTGCACTCCACGGTTCACACGTGCACATTTGGTTATGAGGTTATTCAACTTTGACCCCTGCCTTTCCCATTCATTTACAGTTCAATTATTTATCTTATAAATGTTGCAATAAAATTCCTCCTAAAACTTATCTGTCCTCAAAATTGTTGTAGCTATTTTCTTCCTTATAAGTGTTGCATTGGGCTAATACTATGTAGTTGGATGTATTGTTCTTTTTTGGGTTTCTGTTATTTTGTGCATATTGTGTGATTTAATATGGATATACCTGTTTTGAGGAAAACTTGGGGGGTTGATGTACTCTTTGAGACATTTTTACTTGGGGGTACGAAGATTAAAGACTATATAATTTTTTATATTGTTTTCCAATTTTACACCTAAAAATAAAATTAAAAAGATTACTTTTTGGGTTTTGTGTAGTGAGAGTTTAAATAATAATTAAGAAAAGATTCCTCTCTAAGTTTTATGTGGTGAAAATTTAAGTGAAGATTAAAAAGGAATGGTTTCTTTTTTTTGGTTTTTTGTAGTAAGAGTTTAAATTATGGAAGCAAGGTAAATTAGATGCCAAAGACTTCCTAAAAATAGAAGCATTTCTATTTTCCTTGAACAACCCAAAACAGAATGCATTTCATCATTTTAATGATAGAGAGAGTACATGATTAGCTATTTTGGGCCATTCCAAATTCTTTGCACTATTATTTTAGTTTACACACACATATAGCAAGATATAATTTAAGGTGTTTTATACATTTCCTATAATTGGCTGAATATGGTATTGACAAGTGCATGCTTACTATTTTTTAGTATCAAAGAATTTTACACTATGTCTATTTCACAAATTGAGAGTCATAGGCAAAACATGTTGTTTGAAATCAATTCGAAATCCGTATAATTCGGCCATCATTTTAAAATTGTGCTTTAACCAGATCATTTTTAATAAACTCTGATCATTTGTGAAATATCCAATCATATCAAAAGCACTAGATTTCTCACCCTTCCTCGCCCAATCGATTTCTTATGATGCCACATACCAATCATCAGACCACCACATTTATGTCTTTTGTCTTTATGTTCCATCTTTCCTCAGGGTCAAATCCTCAACCTCCTGCCACCACCATCAGCAGCTTCAGGTGCACGCTGCTCTAATCGAGGCCCTCAACACTACCACCATGGAGATATCTTTGGTAGAGAAATCAATTAATGTGATTAGGTTCTTGGCCATTGATGTTGTCAAGGAAGCCAATTCGGGCTACCCTGGTCTTCCATGGGCTATGCTCCTATAAGTCATTTATTGTATGATTAGGTTATGAGGTACAAACCGAGGAAATGATATTGGTTCAATTGTGATCGCTTTGTGCTGTCTACTAGAGACAAGTGCATGTTGCAGTATTCTTTGATTCACTTAGTTGGTTACAATAGTGTTAAGGTCACTTTGATTTGTTTCCTACAAGAGACAAAATTTCCTTTTGGATCCTTCAGATTTTGGTTTAGGATGTTTAAAATCTGTTCTTGGCTTCTTGCTTTAGTTAGTTCAAGAAATTATTAAGGTTCAGAAAAACTATCTTAGTGCAACTAAAAAAAAAAACAATTACTATCTCCAATTCAAATTGATAAAAAATTTCATCGAACTGTATCCAACATTAGGAGTTCAACTGCTTATAAGATTAGACTGTTCTAGTTTCCCAATTCATTGAATAGTAATCCTTCCACTAAAAATAGCTAAACTCTAGTAATTACGCCAGCTAACTTTGCAATCTGCCTCGAATTCATTATTATTATAGTGGGTGAATATGACTTTTAGTTCATTAACATAAACAACACTCTTAGTTCATTAACATATGGTTGTTTCTACAACCTTTTATGTAGATACCTTTAATAGCCCCTTTTGAGCTGGCTTATGGAAGTAAATGAGTTTAAGAAATTCTTCCAAATGTAACCATATAGGTAAGCTAAGGATAATATGACAAACCTTACCAATTACTGCTCCAATCTTTTGATCTATTACTCATTTTTGTGATAAGATGTCTAAAATACTGTGTTTTACTTTTCCTTCAAGAGGACCCTCCTGTCCTAGTGATCATCTTGATGACTCAAGGATATGCTACGGTCCATATGCCCTATGCTGAAGGAATTCTTCAGTGTGATTCTCTTGTGGAACATATTCTCCCTATGTCTGTCATGGCATCAGCCTGTGTTCCCTCTCAACCAGCAGATGTATTCAACAAGCTCTCCAAGTCTCCACCATTGTCTAGCTTATCCACAACTGGTGTCAAGTTGATATATCCAAAGAGATGAATGGACCTGAAATCAAAGGCAAGGTTAGGGGCACCAAAGTTGTGTAAGTCCTTCGATACTTAAGTTAGTGATGGCTCGAGAGAGGAGAAAGTTTAGTGAAAAGCTGTACACCTGAAGACGGAATGTAACTTGTCTCCTTACTCATGAGGCCTCATATAAGACCTCCATCACAATGATCATGGGGAAGCCTCCCTTGTTACATGATCTTCCCCTTAATTCAAGGGATTCCTTTTTAATGAGTGACGGATGCACATGTAATATATCAGGGTCCATGGACCCCCAATTTCTAGGAAAATGCTTATAAGAGGTACCTAGTTTAATTATTGGATCCATTTTAGTTTTTTCCCATAATTTTTTAAATATCTATTGGAACAAAAGAATGTATCCCTTTTATGTATAGGAATAAAGATAAAAAAAAATGTGTCATTCACTTCACTTTGCTAACAACTAGAATCATGGCAAAACTCATATACGGACTCTTTAACTTTCATACATTTTTCTATACAGGCCTTAGGTAGTTGGACTCTTTTTGCTGCTTTTTTTTAACATATGAAAAAATTATATAAAGGTAATTTTCCACTTTCTTTCTCTGTGTGTATATATATCTTTGGCTTTTAAAAGAAAGGATCATAGAGTTCGTTTTGGTTGTTACCATTTGTTCCAGGTGTTACTTAGTAGTGTAGTGTAGGTAAAGAAACTGTAGACTTCCTATTGCATTTGCATATGTTCCTCTGCTAAACCCTTGATTAAATTTAGGTATGTTTATTTTTTTTATCTGGTGTTGATCTTTTCACTGTTATGCATTTTTTCCCATCTTGCATAAGTTCATTGAGGATTCAATAACTGTATCCAAAAGTGTTGAGTGCTCAAGTACCTAAAGGACACTATAATTGTAGACATTAAGAACTTGCTGCCTTCTTATGCTCAGCTCTTTATTGATGTGTCAGTGAAGAGCAAGGCAAGCAAAGATAGCACAGTTGGTGTTAAGGATGCAAGTGACTTATATCCCATATGGTTGGTAAATCTCCCAAGTGAGATACATATGTATGATTGTGGTCTCTTGTCCCAAAAGCTAAGCTTTTGGGAACATGTGTGAGGCCATGACCATATGTTGTATTTTGCTTGATGGATCTCCCCAATTAAGACCTCTCCTAACAAGTGGTATCAGAGCCGATGTTTGGCTGGGAATGACGCAAAATGTTGAGGATCATGTGCTGCTTTGTGACTCCCACAATGGGATGACGTGAGGAGAGTTTGCTCTTGATGTGTGTGCTCATGGGGAGATTGTTGAGGATGCAAGTGACTTATATCCCACATGGTTGGTAAATCTCCCAAGTGAGATACATATATATGATTGTGGTCTCTTGTCCCAATGACTTAAGCTTTTGGGAACATGTGTGAGGCCATGACCGTATGTTGTATCTCGCTTGATGAATCTCCCCAATTAAGACCTCCCCTAACAGTTGACATATTTTCAGCTGGTGAATAATCTCAATAAATGTAAAAAAATATCTATCGACTCCCTATCTTTCCCTGTTCTAAGATTAAACAGAATATGCTCTGGTTCTATCTTAGCAAGTGAGGAGGAGCTTCATTTTCATATTGTAAGTATAAACAAAAGGGTGGCATAAAATATAGGCTGTTGGATCATGTACAAATTGCCAGATAATTAAATGCAAAAACTTGTAGCATGTGAGTTAATGTCACCAATGATGCTTCAGGGAGAGATCAGATGGATTGGCCTGCAGTTGAAATTTATTGGCCAAATCATCGGTAGGTTGCTGTCATTCGAAAGGATCTGTTTACCAAAGTTCTAAATAGATTCTGCTTTTGACTATGAAACCTTTTCTTTGAGAATTGTAACTGGCTCGAGGAGGAAGTTGAGGATAATTTTCTTTAGTTTCTAGCTTTTGGGAAGTTGTGAACATGGAAAATGTATTGTGGTTTGAGGGATTTATTAAGGGTTGGTTTAATAATTCCTGCTGCGAAACGCTGGCCTTCTACTATACATGAATTTCCTTCTAGTATACATGAATTTCTAACTCTTCAATGACAATTGCAATTAACTAGCAGCTTTGCTATATACAAATGTGTTTATAATTTGACAACAAAAATTTCCTTTCCCAGTATCTTTTCTTCTACTTTCTCTAATGAAATTAATCATTATTAATGGAGTCCCCGAACTGGGGTTTGCTTGACTTCTAAGAGAGTGCTACACTCTAGCAGTTGTAACCTAAGTGTAGGTTGTCGCAAGTAATAAAATCTTAGGAGTCTGAGTATCGAATCATAGGGAAGTAAATTAAGAACTACAAGTTGAATTTTTAATAAAGAAAGTTTTGGTGGAAGGTGTAAACAAGTGTGAATTAAAATTGAAATTCAAATAAAATAGCTAAGGTTAGAGGATCCACTTTTAGTATATCGGTTATGATTAATTTTAGCCCTTCTCACCACTCAATTGAGATGCACACATAAAGGAGGTCTCAATCGGGGAATTTAGTTAGTATTAACTTTCATTGATCTTAAAATGCCAACACTTGTTAATGGGTTCAAGTATCCATCATGCAAACCTTTGTCAACAATAACTCAAAATTTCAATATAGCCGACAAAGCCATGTTCTACAGAGGGAATCAAGCAGCTTTTGTGACAATGATTGACTATGATGAATCAAGACTCCCACTTAACAAGGAGGGAAGTTAAATAGATTAAGGAAGAAAATACTGCTAACGTTGTGATCCATTCAAATCAATCATAACCTTTATACCAAAAGCTTCACCCTTTCACCTTAGTAAAAGAAAGATTAGTTAGTCATGATAAAAGTAAACATGTAGAAAGATGAAATGAACATAGATTGAAAGATCAAAGGAAAAACAAGAACAAGAATGAAAAAACACTTGGACAGAGCTTCGGTATTAAAAACAAGAACAACAACAAAGGAGAAAATCTAAAAATGATACAAGAACATGGAAATGGCCTAAGAAAAATGGCCTCCTCCACCTTCCCCCCAAGATGCCTATTTATAGAGTTTTGGGGTGGGTGAAATGGTAAAATATAGGTAAATACAAATCAATAATGGTGGGCTGTAAATTTTTTTAATTTTTCAACCATTGTAGACATCATATCAACTCTTCCTCAAAGCACGGAAGTTGTAGATCTCCTCTTTAGCTTTGAATCGATAACTTGCTCATTTAAATCGGACATCCGTAGCTCAAGTTATGATTTTTCTACCGAAACTGCTCTTCAGCACATGAAATAACGAAGGGTCTCATCTATAATCAGATTTTAGCAACGAAAACGATCAAATTAGCTCACGGAATGAAGCAGAGTTAAAAATCTATGTGTTGGCTTTTAGATAAATTTGGAATCACTCAGCTCCAATATCTACAGCTTCAGATATGATTTTTTTTGTTAAGGGTCGCCAAGTGATGATTTTACCTACGTAAAAAATAATTATTTAATATTGATGAATAGTAAAATGCATATGAACAGTAAAATACGCGTATGAATAGTGATAGGTGAATAGTAACTTAGTGAATAGTAAAAATGCGTATGAATAGTAAAAACTTGTGAATAGTAATTAGGTGAAAAATGCTCAGAATATAGAAATTAATCATACTTAAAGTATTTGATGATGATTTAAATCCTTAATAGCAATACACTTATGAGTATTCATCATACCCCCCAACCAGATTCTTGCTAGTCCCTAGCAAGTGTAACCTAAGAAAATAAATAAAATACATAATCTAACAACTCATGACAGATCATGCTATGAATATATGACACTTGTAAACTTGATTTGCAAGTAATTAATGAAAGAAGAAAAAATCAAGTCCTTGTTACCAGAGGTAGAGGATCACTCCCTGAGTATTTGCACTTATTTTAATGTGGGTTTGTGAACAACTTACTTTGTGTTTCTCAATCCGGAGCTTACAAGGGGATCCAACTCCACCCTCACTAGATTCCCAAAAGGGACTGCATATAAATTTAAGTCCAATGGTCTTTATACAAGGTTGTAATGAATGGAAGCTTTTTAATGGTGGAGTTTAAGATAACTAATAATACAATGAACAATAAATATGAGCACTTAAAACACTAAATACCCAAATCAACCATAGTCTCCAAGTCCTCTCCAAAACACAATTCTTTATCAACACATGAGTTTGGAAAATAAATATAGTTGAGTTTTAAACTTATTGAATTTAACATTTTTTTATTTTTCTCCCTTTTTTTTACCTCTCTCTGTTTCAAAATGGCTGGCGTCATTTGATTTGCACAAATATTAAGGCTAAAGTTATTTTTTTTTAACTGTCTCCCATGATTATGCGTTTATCTGTCAGAAAAAGATAAACGAAGATGTCTTTCATCTTTGCTTTAGTAAGGATTCCACATGGGTATGAGAATATATAATTTTATTTGAAAAGGAAAAAGAACAATTTTTTTTAGACTACCATAAAGAAAAAGAGGCTAAGTATTATGAAACGCAGAGTTTTTTTTTTAATTTATCTAAATATTTTTTTTACTTTATTTTGCGATGGCTTTTTCTTATGATCTCGCTTTTGCCTTTTTCTACCATAAATCAAAATTTGTTTAAAACTCAACCATCTAATGATATACACTCAATTTTATGATTTAAGCTCAACTCACCCCAATTTTTTCACTATGACAAATTAAGCACAAGATAACCTAACATATTCTGAAGTACACCCCACACTTATTCTTTATTTTACAAAAAAAACAACACATTTATTTTAATTCTCTAAGCCCATAATCATATAAGCATCACTAGTTCCAAGGACAATAAAGGATCAAAATGAAGTGAAAGTGTTTAAACATATAGGGTTCAAACAAAGAATAAGGCTGTAAGGCTTAAAGGGGCTCACTAAGGGATAATGTACAAGGTTAGCCTTTTGGTAAGTGGTTGGCCCTAAAATGCCATCTTCTTCCTTAAATTTACATATAAGAAGTGAGGTTGCATGGGCCCTTAAGGTCATCCATCCAAGCAAGGTCTAGCTCAAAACACAAAGTAAGCACTCTCAACAAAGAAATTCACGCATCCTAATAAACACTAAGGGCTCAAAAGTGCTCACCGGTTATTTATTTTCCTCAGGGAACAAGCAACATACTTTAACTAATTTAAAAAATGAACAACCATTTCAAATTTACAAAGCATATATCCAATGATGATATTTTCATGAGTTGGGTTCCTAAATGCAAACAAACAACCTAAATTCATGCTAAATGTTCCTACATGCAACTATTTATGCTTGCAATAAAAAAATGTTATGCATGTCACATAAAATAAGATGCATCTCAAGAGTGAAAATTACTCTTTACTCAGCCATCATAAACTAAGTGCTTTATCTAATGGTTTTAAAAAACTAAACTAAAAAAAAAAATCAAATATCAACTATCCCTCCCCCCAACCAGATTAAGACATTGTCCCCAATGTCAAAACATAGAAAAGAAGAGTAAAGAAGAAATTACCTGAAATGGTATTTATTGAAAATGAAAAACCTGAAATAACTTAAACCAAAATAAAGAAAATGTTGATAATAAAACTAAAAGACAAGATAAACAGATCCACAAGTCCGATTGTTCTCTTCCACAGTGCTTCATCACTTATTAAGGATTGACAACCTGTAAAGAAAAAAATAAAAATAAAAATAAAATGACATTAATGTAAAGTAGTTGTGATTGTGGCTCACATCTTCCACTGGTTTTACATCCAATAACGGCTTCAACGCCTTCTATGAGTAGAGGATATGCTTCCCAGCCAGTTTTCTTACAAACTGGCAAACAGAGTTGTTTAAACTCAGATTCCTAAGACTATAACACTCTCATTCTTTATGAAAAGCCCTCCACAAACCAAGAATTTCACGTTGCACTATTCCATAAGAATGCGTTTCAAGAGTCAATCGGATATCATCCAAAGATTCTTTACGCAGGCCATTCTTAATGAATTTTCTTTTATCTTCTCGATTATCGGACATCATCCCTAAAGAACGACATTTAGTTTCACAATTCCATTGACCACAATTGTGACAAACACGTAACCTTTTTGCTCTTCGCTTTTTGGCATAAGCGTTTTTGCCTAAGCCAGACATGCGGGGCACAAATGCATCTCATGTAGAAATTTCTTCTTATCTTGAATACTCCATTGAGCTGGCATCCGTCCTGTCATAAAAAAATTGACAATATTAGCAAACCAAAGTACTGTAATGACAGAAAATAAAATTTTGTCAGGAAAACAATAATTTATGGAAGCATCCTCAATTGTTGAATTCATTGTCAATCTTGACAAATAGTCAGCGACAATATTTTTGGATCCATTCTTATCCTTGATCACAATGTTGAATTCTTGGAGTAATTTGATCCAGCATCAGCCTTGATTTAGCATTCTTCTCTGACATTAGGTACTTCAATTGTTTGGGTAAAAGCTTCAACTCAATTGTGTGAATGTTATTTTGCTCTTCAATTTTCAGTTTCCAACATGTGTTTCCCTCCACTTGTGAAGAATCAAGTAATGCACATATGTTAAAAGTATCCTGATCCAATTGTATACTTCATTCAAATGAATTAACTAAACACGTTTCAAAAGGATCAGAAATACTCTCTTCTTGGATATAGTTTTCTAGAATTTCACCAATGATGCAGACATCTTCACTTTCATCTTCTTTTTTAGGAGGTTGCTTAAGCAAATTGAAAATATTTAGTTCCAATGTCATATTTCCAAATGACAACTTCATTAGTCCATTCCTGCAATTAATCAAAGTATTAGATATTGCTAAAAATGGACATCCCAAAATAACAGGTATTGAATTTTTAATTTCCACGGTAGTGTGTTCAGAACAATAAAATCCATAGGATATATGAATTTATCAACTTGGACTAACACATCTTCAATGACTCATCTGGGCACTTTCACTGATCTGTCAGCAAGCAAAAGAATTACTTCGGCTGGTTTTAATTCACCTAAATTTAATTTTTGGTAAACTGAATATGAAAGTAAGTTTTCACTAGCCCCAAGATCAAGTAATGCTTGCTCAATTTCATGTTCTCCAATGAAACATGAAATTGTTAGACAACTAGGATCTTTGTATTTCAAAGCAGGGTTATTTTGAATAACAGAACTTACCAGTTCGGCCAAGAAGACTTTCTTTTTCACTTTTAGTTTTCTTTTAACGGTGCATAAATCCTTCAAAAATTTGGCATAAGAAGGTACCTGTTTAATCGCATCTAACAAGGGGATATTGATCTTTACCTGCTTGAAGATATCAAGAATTTCAGGATTCTTATTCACCTTTTTATGAACTGTTAACGCCTGAGGAAATGGAGGTGCAGGTGGAGATTCAATTTGTTCTTCGCTTGGTATAGGTTCAACCCATTCTTTACTCTTAGAAGTTGACTCATTGTCTTCTTCACAAGGATCAGGAATGGATTTTTCAACAACCTTACCGTTACGGAGTGTAATGATTGACTTCACTTGATCCATGGTTTGACCTTTGGGATTCACTTGTGGTTGAGAAGGAAATTTCCCTTTCTCCTGAGTGTTGAATGCATGTGCAATTTTGCAAAAGTATCTTTCAAATCAATCATGGTTTGACTTGTTTGAGCATTGATTGACTTTTGCTTCTCAATGAATGAATGCAATGCATCTTCAAGATTTTTCCTAAAAGGAGGAACATATGATGCATACCCTTTAGATTGTTGAAAATTTTGTTAGGTGTGCAAAGGTGGTTATGATGGTTATGATGGTTGAGCATGATTATTAATTCTCCAACCAAAGTTCGGATGATTCATCCAACCAGGATTGTAAGTTTCTAAGTATAGATTTTGGGTTGGCTTTTTGAAGTTGTTCAATGCATTGACCTGTTCATGGAGACATTCTTTGAAAGTGGGCAAGGTTGGGCAATTGCTAGTGGGATGGTCATTGGTCTCACAAATATGAACAACTTCTTCAACAAATTTTAAATGACCAATTTTCTTAATTTCTAAACCTTAACTTTTCTAGCTAAAGATGCAAACTTTATTTTAAGGTCATTATCTTCCTTAAGATGATATATGCCTCCACTATATGCAAGAGTTTGAGTCTTACCTGGGGCCTGATAAGTACTAGCGGTGTCCCAATTCTGTGCATTCTCTGCTAGCAAGTCTAGGTAATCCATTGCCTCGTCAGGATCTTTATCCTCAAATGTTCCATTATACATTATTTTTACCATTTGTCTTTCCCTAGGTGTCAAACCGTTGTAAAAATGTGAGTCTAATCTCCAAGTTTCAAAACCATGGTGTGGGCATGTGTTAAGTAAATCCTTGTATTTATCCCAACACTGGTAAAAAGTTTCTCCTGATTTTTGTGTGAAAGTGGTGATTTGCCTTTTGAAAGAATTTGTTCTATGGACAGGAAAATTTTTTTTTCAAAAATTGTTGTTGCAGTTCATCCCATGAATTAACGGAGCCTGACCTAAGATTCTGTTGCCAAGTTTTAGCTTTATCTTTTAAAGAAAAAGAAAAAAGTTTAAGTCTGATGGTGTTCATGCTACAGTTTAGGTTGTTATATGTGTGACAGACTTCCTCAAATTCTCTCAAATGCAAGTAAGGATTTTCAGAATCAAAGCCATGAAAAGTTGGTAAAAGTTGAATAATACCTGGCTTGAAATTGAAGTTACATGCATCAGTAGGAAAAATTAAATATGATGGTGTACTATTTCTTATAGGGTTCAAGTATTCTTTAAGTATCCTAGGTCAATCTTGGACATTATGTAGAGAATGATTATCTTCTTGTTTATTAATGTGTTCAACCATGTTTGAAAAAGATGAAGATTCTTTTACCAGTCTACCACTTGATGTACATGACCAAGCTTTCATATAATAACAAAATAACAACACAAAAAATAAATATTAATAACAAGTTAGGTAGGAGGCTCAGCCTTCCATACAATAATAATAAGAAAAATAAATAAAAAGAAAGCAATATGAATAAAAAATAAAATATAGAAGGCTCAGCCTGCCATTCAACAATAAAAAAACACAAATTAAATAAAAAATAAAAGATAGGAGGCTCAGCCTTCCATTCAACAATAAAGAAAAATAAGATTAACACAAATTAAGAGGTAGGAGGCTCAGCCTGCCATATAAACAACAAAAATAAAATAAAATAAAATAAAAAGAAAAAAAATTAAACTTGTACTCTAATTTTACTTCCCCGGCAACAGCGCAAAAAACTTGCTGCACTCTAGCAGTTGTAACCTAAGTGTAGGTTGTTGTAAGTAATAAAATATCAGGAGTCCGAGTGTCGAACCATATGGAAGTGAATTAAGAACTACAAGTCGAATTTTTAATAAAGAAAATTTTGGTAAAAGGTGTGAATAAGTGTGAATTAAAATTGAAATTCAAATAAAATAGCTAAGGTTAAGGGATCCACTTTTAGTATATCGGTTATGATTAATTTTAGCCCCTTTTACCACTCAGTTGAGATCCACACATAAAGGAGGTCTCAATTGGGGAATTTAGTTAATATTAACTTTTATTGATCTTAAAACGCCAACACTTGTTAATGGGTTTAAGTATCCATCATGCCAACCTTTGTCGACAATAACTCAAAATTCCAATATAGCCGGCAGAGCCATGTTCTACAGAGGGAATCAAGCAGCTTTTGTGCCAATGATTGACTATAATGAATCAAGACTCCCACTTAACAAGGAGGGAAGTTAAATAGATTAAGGAAGAAAATAACGTTAACATTGTGATCCATTCAAATCAATCATAACCTTTATACCAAAAGCTTCACCCTTTCACCTTAGCAAAAGAAAGATTAGTTAGTCATGATAAAAGTAAACAACATTTAAAAAGATGAAATGAACATAGATTGAAAGATCAAAGGAAGAACAATAACGAAAATGAAAAAACACTTGGACAGAGCTTCGGTATTGAAAACAAGAACAAAAACAAAGGAGAAAATCTAAAAATGATACAAGAACATGGAAATGGCCTAAGAAAAATGGCCTCCTCCACCCTCCCCCCAATATTTCTATTTATAGAGTTTTGGGGTGGGTGAAATGGTAAAAATAAAATGGTAAAATATAGGTAAATACAAATCAATAATGGCGGGCTGCAACTTGTTTTAATTTTTTGACCACTATAGACATCAGATAAGCTATTCTTCAAAGCATGAAAGTTGTAGATCTCATCTTTAGCCTTAAATCGATAGCTTGCTCATTCAAATCGGACATCCGTAGCTCAAGTTATGATTTTTCTACCGAAACTACTCTTCAGCACACAAAATAACAAAGGGTCTCATCTATAATCAGAGTTCGGCAATGAAAACGATCAAATTAGCTCATGAAATAAAGCAGAGTTGAAGATCTATGTGTTGGATTTTAGATAAATTTGGAATCACTCAGTTCCGACATCTACAGCTCCAGATATAATTTTTCTCGTGAAGGGTCACCAAGTGATGATTTTACATACGTAAAAATAATTTTAATATTGATGAATAGTAAAATGCATACGAACAGTAAAATCAATGTGTGAATAGTGAAATACGAATATGAATAGTAATTCGGTGAATAGCGACATGTGAATAGTAACAGGTGAATAGTGACTCAATGAATAGTAAAAACGTATATGAATGGTAAAAACTTGTAAATAGTAACCAGGTTGAAAAATGCACAAAATATAGAAATTAATCATACTCAAAGTGTATAATGATGATTTAAACCCTTAATAGCAATACACTTATAAGTAGTCATCAAAAAGGTATCTTTTATCATTTAAAGTAGTTATC
Source organism: Aquilaria agallochum (assembly GCA_000696445.1). Classification (NCBI taxonomy): domain Eukaryota; kingdom Viridiplantae; phylum Streptophyta; class Magnoliopsida; order Malvales; family Thymelaeaceae; genus Aquilaria; species Aquilaria agallochum. The sequence goes on along the minus strand of KK899330.1, from coordinate 119,871 downwards.
ATCATCAGTAGTAGCAGCAACAACATCTTTATTGGAGTACAATAGAATTAAAAAAGTGTGAACAATCGATCTAGATTAACAAGGTCAAAAGCACATAGAGAGATGGTCCACAACCCAGTAATAACAACAAGTGGTCGTCACCTCGAAGTAGTAGAACCATGTTTGCCTCCAATATGGATTGATCCACAAAACCACAGTAGCAGCTAACAATGAAGCAACATATGAGGCTATAAAGCTGATATAGAAGACTTCCATGTCCATAAAAGCATCATCCTCTATTTGACCAGTGGCAAGTTTTGGATTTGATGGTGGTGGCATAGATGACAAGCATTTCCTTTGCAATGGCTCTCCACAAAGAAAAGGATTACCCTTGTAGCTGCTCTCTTCGAATGTTGCAAATTGGTAGATTCTCTTGGGTGTAGGGCCAGACAAGTTGTTGTATGAAACATTAAAGGATTCCAAGAAATTCAACTCAACAATTTGAGGTGGGATCCTACCAGTAAAGTTGTTGAATGAAAGGTCCAAGCTCTCAATCTGACTCAAATTTGATATTGTCCATGGTAGACCCCCAGTCAGGCTATTATGGGACAAATTTAGCACATAAATTGTGCTAAGGCTTCCGATTTCCTTGGGAATCTCACCGGTAAATTTGTTGCAAGAAAGATTGATTCCAGATAAGAAGGTTAAGATTTCTCCCTTGTAAGAGTAAGACATGCTCTTTGTTCTAAATTCTATATGTCGATCAGTGGAGGCACTTCCATTATGAAGATCAACTAAGTATGCTGAAGAATGGTATACTTGATAAAGCGAACTGATACTTAGGCAAGGTGGTATAAAACCAACCAGATTGTTATGAGAAAGATCAATCACACTTAATTTGCTTAGCTGACATATCTCCACGGGGATTTGACCATTAAAGCTATTATTCTTCAAGATCAAATAACTTAGCTCATCAAGGTTTTTGATGCATTTTGGGATGGTACCCGTCAAGTTATTGTCACTGAGATCCAAGGTTATCAACCGAGGAATGTTGCATAATGTGTTTGGAAATGTTCCTCTGAGGTCATTCCTGGAAAGATGAATGTGATTTATTTGTGACAAGTTGACGCTGGATGGTATGCTCCCAGAGATGACATTGCCTGAAATGTCCAAAACGTAAAGGTTTGGTAAATTAAAAAGCTCTAATGGAAGTGGACCTTCAAGAATATTGTTGGACATTATGAACTCCCCTAAGCCAGTCAAGTTTGCAATCCAAGAAGGGATTCCACCGTAGAGATTGTTATCACTGATGTCCAATCTTGAGATAGAGGAGCAATTAGATAAGCCACTTGGGATTCTTCCACTCAAACTATTATTTGACAAAGCAAGATGCTGTAGCAATTTCATGTCACCAATGGAAGATGGTATGTTACCCACAACTTGGTTGTTTTGAATAGACATATCTATTAAGCTTAGGAAGTAGGTTCCAATTTGTCGCGGAATGCTCCCATTCAAGAAGTTGTTTGTGACATAAAGAAAACTTAAGTTTTGATGAGGATGACTTGGTAAGGTTAAAGGTCCAAAAAGAGAAGCATTGACTAGGGCAAGCTCAACCAAATTTGTGTTATTCTCCAAAAGCCAATACGGGAAGTACTGTTTGCCAAAATTGATGTCATAAAGGTGAAGGCTTTCCAAGTCATGTTGATGGTAGAGGAATTGCGGCAATCTTCCAGCCCACTGTCCACTAGATAGTGAAAGATACTGTAGTTGAAAAGCAGGGGCTAAATGGTTAAACTCCTTGTCATCAGGATATATGTCAATGTCATATGCATGTAGAGACTTGAGCTTTGAGAGGTACAGAAAGGGTGCAAAAGAGCATGGGATTCGGAATTTATTGAAGGAGAGGTCCAGGGATTTGAGAGTCGTTAGGTTTGAAAAGCAAGAGGGTATATCGCCACTCAGTCCATTGTTGTTGATATACAACTCTTGCAGCTTCGTTAATTTGCATAGCCCTGCAACTGCAAATAACAATAATAACAATTAATATGCCTATCATCAATAACAATAATTAAGATGCAATTGTTCCAATTTCGCGAAAGCAACAAATCATTTCCAAGCGAAATGTTGTGGGAAATTAAGGGCTTGCAATTAAGCTACAAAAAAAAAAAATATAGCCCGATGAAGCTTACGTTTGTCGGTGGTAGATCCATCAAATGTGTTCCAGGAGAGGTCAAGAATCTCTAGAGATGGAAATAGGTCTATGGACTGAAGGAAAATGCTGCCTCCGGCCTTAACTTCACTTAGATCCAAAAGCTTCAACGCCTCTAACCTTTCACTATCTGTAGTGGAAAATATTAACAGCGGCTTTTTTTTTCTTTTTTTTTATAGAACATTAATTGAAGATTTGACCAAAACTAGTGAATAATTGAATTGATATGGTACCTTCAGAAGAGGCAAGTCTTTCAATTGGATTTAATCCCAAAGAAAGAAATTCTAAGTTGTTTAGAGCTTCAAAATCTGGTTCAGCTCACGTAAAAGGAGAAAAAAAAAAGGAAGCATAAAAAAGAAAAACAGAACATGAGAAGTTCCATTATCTATGGTAAAAGACGAAAGAACACATCGCTTTGAGATGATATATTACTACCTTTCACATGGATTACTTTAAGTTGGTTCACCGCCAAACCCAAATGCCTGACACTTGAAAGGCCTCTCAAAGATGAGAGGGCATTGCTGCCCAAATTGTTATTACTCAAATCCAAGATATCTAGCTTGGGTAACATGAGAAATTCGGTTCCTGTTAACGGCCAACAAATATATAGTATAAATTAATTGATATTTTTGCGGCTCGTTAGAAGACTGATGATCAATCTGTTACCGTCCAAAGATTGAAAGCGTTCGATTGAATTCAGAATCATGTCCAATTCGACCAAGCCCTCCAGATTGTTCAGTTCTGTTTCATGCTCAAGGTCACCATCTTAATTTGCACTAAAACGTTGGACAGTGTTCTGTTGTAAATTGAGAGTGAACATATACCTTGTATGGGGAGACTTCCACTCAACCTATTATCCTGAAGATATAACCGTCTTAACGATGAGAGGTGTTGTAGAGATGCAAAAATGCTATTGTCGAAATAGTTCCCTGTTAGATCAACTTCTTCCAAATACTTCAGAGCTGATAGCCTTTCGAAACCTGCAAGGAAGAAGCTTGTAATTAATTAATATCCTAAACCTCTCATGTATCTAAGTACTGATGAAGTAGGTACCTCCATTCTCGACGCAGCCGGCAAATAAGTTGCGAGATAAGGAAAGGTTGGTCAAGTGTTGGAAGGGAAGAAACAAAGACGCATTCAGATAATAGCGATCTTTGGATAATTTCCATTGGTAAACTCCAAGCTCAGTTGTGGTACAGTATAGATCAAGTAGGTTGACTCGGCCGGAAACCGCGTTGCAATTGACTCTTTCCCAGCTGCAGCAGTCTGAGAGAGAGCCATTATCCCAATCGGTCGGCAAGAATGGGAAGAAAGGTTTGAGGCGAAGAAGAGCCACCCTTTCTTCCTCCCAACAACCGTCGCACGGTAGCTGCACTTGTAATATCCAGACCACCAAGAAGCAGCTGTAATAGAGCCACCACTTTCTTCCCATATCTTCACACTGATATGTAAGTAATAACTAAATATGAAGTACTACTATGATTTGCTACTGATAGATTCATACCTACCCAAACGAGCACCCCTCACCTCACCTTTATAAAGTGGGTAGTCGCTATCACTTTTGTCTAATCAAATCACATTCTTAGCCCACCATACTACCATCACTATTTATTATTAAGATAGCCCACCTCACCACCTATATAAAATTTAAAATTTAAACCGTTCTAAAAGTATTTTTAAATATTTTTCCTGTCAATAGATGGTTAATTGCTAACATTCTCCTAATAATAAGACTACCTGCCATCCTAAAAGAAAAACTTACAGTTTCCTAAGAATAGAGTTACTAGTTGGCATTTTTCTTGTCTTATTTTCTTATTTTAGATCTATTTTCTCATTTCTTATATCTCATAGTTCTTGCTTTTTACTATTGTACTTAATTGTCTAGATTTATTTATAAAGTTAATTTAAATTGATATGATATTAGTTCAATTTACTTATAAATTTTTACCTTGATGGATTTTCATTTATCAGATCATGAGAAGTTAATATTTGTAAGTTGAGATAGATTTTTCTAGAATAAATATCATGAGTAGAATCTCTTACGAAATCAAATAGGGGATATTTAACGAATGATTGCCCAGTGACATGTGATAAGGATGATGCATTTAGTACCATATATAAACTATATGAAAGAATCATCATTCATGATAATTATGAATGTAAATAACGTTTTTTATCATTAATAAATTATGACCGCTGCCATTGAAACAAATTTGTGGCTCCGCCAAATGGTCCATTGCAACTTGGAAATGCAAACAAACAGATATCCTACAACACAAATATTAAGAAAATGTGTAAAACTCAAGTGAGTTGGCATGGTGTGGCTTGTTTACCACAAGTTATGAGAAAGCCCTTAGTCAATGGTATGCTTAGCTTCTTAAACCCAAAAGTAATTCAATTTTACATGAATGGTAAACGACCGAAAGCATGAGAGAACGAGAGCGGGAAAGTGAGAACGGCAGCAAGAAAACATTTCATTTTAAAATTTAAGAAACTTCGTAAAAGTGTTATAAAAAAATAAAAGTGGAAGCGGCAGTAAAGAATATAAGTAAAAGCGCAAGAACAAGGGACTGACATCTAAAATAGAAAAATTATGTCACTTGATATAAACGAACATACCCGCAAAAGAGAAAACAAAAACTTAAAAAATAAAGTGCATATTATAAAGATTTTTTCATACCAAACAAGCTTCCCACCCTACATAGTGGGTTTTTTTTTCTCCTTGTTTCCCTGTTTTTACGAACCAAAGGTTGTATATGCATACTTATTCTGCTCATGACTCAAACTTTTTATACTCCTAGCTAATATTTGCTTAAAAATTTTGGAAAATAATACTTTCTCAGTCCCACTTTTTTTTCTCCATTTGACTTTTTTTATTAGTTTGACTTAAATTTATTTATATTATTGTTTGTTAGAATATATATATATTTAGAAACTATAAATCTTGATTTATCATTTATATATAAAGGTTTTCATTTATATGCTAAAATGTTGAAAATAAAAAATTATAAATTAATTACTAAAAAATAAATAATATAAAGAATTTAGGACGGAGGTAGTACTACTTACTAACAAACTACCAGATTTTAGCTAACTTTTTATACGTGATTTACAAATTCGTAAACCATTTGAATACAAATATACCAAGTTAACCTTTAGCGAAAAAAGAAAAAGATCCAAAAAAAAATTAATAGGTATATATCTTCATAGCGAACGGAAGTGATAACTTTAGCCCGGGAATATATTTCTCAAATGTGACAGTTACTACACTGTTTTTCTCCGCACAGAGTTAGTGCATAAAATAATACTTTTTTGCCTCAAAAGGATCTAACATATTATATTTTGACTGCCTTAAAACTCTATAATATTTCCTTATTTAATAAATCATTTTATCATATTATCTTCAAATTATCATTTCATATTCACTTTTTTCATCTTTCTTGATTTACCTAAAAAATGTGACGATTAAAAGTGAAAATAACACATAAATTTTTTTATTGTTTCTTAACTTTCGTATCAAACCATAATGTTTCATCTAAAATATAATGGAAGGAGTATTTGCATTTCAAATCAACATCCTATCAAAGTGCTTAAATTTTCCACACGTGAGTAATTTATGGTCAAGGTCCTTACTGGAAATGGACATCGGAACATACTGGGAAAGATTGAAAAATTGTGCATGAAGAATTTTCATGGTGTGTATGTTTGTTTGTTGATTATTTTCTCAGGTTTTCCATCTAGGATTTATCCCATTATTCTGTTTTTTGTTTTGTTATTGTTTCTTCAATATTTCAGCTTTTCTTTTGTGCTCTTTTTTCGATATTTCAGCTTTTAGTTTGTCCTAATATTGCTTTGGAAGAGCTTTACTAATAGGGTTGGACCCTTCATTTTACTACATATCCGTCAGTTCGACATTCACTTTGGAATTAGAATAGGTCTTCAAATATTTTTTTAATAAATTCTTTTGGTTCTTATAATTTAAAAAAAAAAATCATTTTGCCCTCCAGCAGTTCTCTTGATCGAACACTTTCCTGATTAATAAAAATTCGAGTCGGCCGTAGCCATGGTGACAAAGCACCTTCTATATATATCCCTGGGCTGCCATTATCGCAAACTCGGTCTGTCTTTACTCTCTGCCTTTCACTTCTTCTCTTCCATGGCCACTGACCGCTGGCGACACTTAAAGCCTTCTCCTCCACCACCAAAAACTATGCCATACGATTGTCTAGCAGAATCCATCAAAGCGAAGCTGAAGAAAGTTAAGAGCCCGGACATATGATTCCTCAAGTACGGGTCACCCAACCCATTTTTAAAGTACCTTATTGACATCCTTAAAGCACATACGTGATTATAAAAGAAGCAAGTGAATGCAAACTCTTTAGTATTTTCATTCCATAATATCTGCTAAATCTTTTATTACCACATATTTATTAGGCATCTAAATCTCCCATCAAAGATAATTTATCTCTACTAAATTAATTTAAATTATAAGTACTATCTGCCTTATTAATTAAAGAGATCTAATTAAAATGGTGACTCTATCCAAGACTTGGTGGGAGTAGAAGATCAATGGAATGACCTAATCCTAAAGAAAGTCAATATTTGCATTTGGAGAGCTGTTCAAGATCATTTGCCAATAAAACCAAATCCAGTCCGACATGGAGTTCACATGGAAGACGTGTTGTACCCTTTCTGAAAGGAGTTGGAGGAGTCTATTCTTCTGCTATTTCAATGCAAGGTGGCATCGGATGTGTGGACAAGGGTGCTTAATTTGTGCAGCAAGCTGGCCATCCTCCACTAGATTTTGCTGATATGTGGTGTTTTCTTGCTGGTTTGCGGATCCATAGCAAGGTGAAAAAAGTGATGGAAGCAATTTTTTATGTTTTATGTTGGTTTATATGGATGTATAGAAATTCAAAGATCTTCTATGATGCTCAAAAGACGGCTTCGCACCTTTTAGATGAGGTGCAAAATGTTGCCTTCTTGTGGATAAGTAGCAGATTTAGTATGGGCAGATTTACATGACTAGATTGGTTAATTAATATGATTGAGAATAGGCTATAATTATAGGAAGCTGTTAAAAGAGGTGTGTAGACTAGGCTGTTTAGAGTGCAATAAAGAGGGTGGATAAATTAGCTCCTGGCTAGTTTGTAATTTTATTGTACTTTCATTATCTTTATAATATACTACCTCCATCTCATGAAATTTGCGCTATTTTCTTTTTTGGTTGTCTAACCAATCTTGCACCATTTTTTTATTTGGTAAGTTTTTACAATTTAAATAACAAATATACCCTTATTTATTATTTTAACAATTTCCTTATTATCTCTTCCACTCCACAGATCAAAATCAGAGCATCATGGGTGACAAGGTGAAATTGGACGGCAAGGTGGCGACTGAGTGAGGGACAAAGAGCATGGTGCAAGATCGGGGCGATACCATTTGCTGGAGCTCTGGGTCAAGGCCATTTCGAGGAGCAATGGCAAGGGAGGGACGGCAAGCAGCGACGGTGGTGAGGCCATGCATTGCGAGGAGCAAGGCAAAGGAGGGACGGCGAGGAGTGATGGTGGTGAGGCAAGGAGCGACAGAGGGTTGTGGCTAACGTGCGGACACATTGAACAGTGAATAGACGAGGGAGAAAGCGGGTAGAATTGGAAAAAAGAAGAAAAAAGACATTTTTCCTAATATATGTGTAAACACAAATGGTGCACAGTTCATGGGATGGAGGGAGTATCAATTTCTTATTGCTGTTCAAGAAAGAAAACTCTATCCCCTAACAGTAGCTACCCAACATATTAAAGCTATCATCACTGACGTATGAGCATAATGGTGTACGCAAGAATTTACCTCTATCTTTTAATCATTTGTTTTCACACTCATTATAATACAACGACTAAACCAGCTGTTCTAAAAGTGATTACTGATTAGAGATAATCCTGTCAAAATGCTAAAATTTGATAATCAACAAAATAGAGAAAAGATGAATGACCATTCTTATATCTTCACATAGCTACTCAGTTTAATTTTATAATTCCTCAGATTGAGAGAGAGCAGAGTTTTTTCTTTTTTTCTATTTTCATGCTTCACTCTCCCTTCCATTTCTATTTTTTTTCTCTTACTAAATTATCGTAACAAAACATTAGTGGGTGGCAATTGACCCAATTCAATTTTTGAAAAATGTTAGAATAGTCATGAGTTATTAAAATTCCATTTCGCCACAATTGAACTTTTCACGTTGGCCCCACTCACCGTGCACCGAAAAACAGTGGAAAGAAAAGTGATATATCAGTCCATCATACTACCATTATCGTTATCTATTAAGATAGCCGACATTACCACCTATATAAAAATTAAAATTTAAACTGTTCTAAAAATATTTTAAATTATTCCTGTTACCTACTAAATTACACAAAATAAATGGTTATTTGCTAACACGCTCCTAACTTCGCATGCTCGGAAAAAGCTGATGTCAAATTTGATATGCGAGTTGTTGTCTTATTTTCTCATTTCTTATATCACATGGTCCTTACTTTCTAGTATTGTACTTAAATGGGTAGGTTGTATTCAGAAAATTAATTTAAATTTATATGATATTAGTTCAATTTACATATAAATTTTTACCTTGATGGATTTTTATTTATCAGTAAATGATTCTAAATAGTTAATAACTGATCATGAGAAATTAATAATTGTGAGTTGAGATAGCTTTTTCTATAATAAATATCAAGAATAAAATCTCTTACAGAATATACAAATAGGAGATAATTAATGAATGATTGCCTCCATATGATAAGGATGATGCATTTAGTACCGCGTCATTCATGATAATTATGAATGTAACTGACGCTTTCTATCACTAATAAATTATGATCATCACCATTGAAACAGTTTTCTGGCTTCACCTAATGGCCCATTGCAACTTGGAAATGCCTACAAAATGTGTAAAATTCAAGTGAATTGGCGCCGTGTGGCTTGTTTACCACAAGTTATAAGAAAGTCGGTAGTAAATGTTATGATTACCTTCTTAAACATGGAAATAGTTTTACTTTACGTAAACGGTAAGTGTTTCAAAGCATAAGAAAGCTGGAAAGTGGGAGCGGCGGCAAGAAAACATTACATTTTAAAATATAAGTAGCTAGGTAAAAGTATTATAAAAATATAAGAGTAGAAGGGAAGTTGAGAATAGGAACAGAAATGCAAAAATGCAAGAACGACATCTAAAATAGAAAGATTATATCCACTAACATAAACAAACAGACCCTGTTAAAAAAAAAAAACTTAAAAACCAAAGTGCATATTATAAAGATTTTTTCATACCCAAACAAGCTTCGTTTCGAATTCCCAGTTCCCCCCTTACATAGTGGGTTTTGTTTCTTCTTGTTTCCCTATTTTTACGAACCAAAGGCTGTATATGCGCACTTCTGCTCATGACTCAAACTTTTTATACTCCTAACTAGTATTTGCTTAAAAATTTTGGAAAATTGTACTTACTAACAAACTACGGGATTTTACCAAACATTTTTAGACATCATTTACATATTCATACACCATTTGAATACAATTACCCCAAGTTAACCTTTATCAAAAAAACAAATCCAAAAAAAAAAAAATAGTAAGTGTTCATCTTCCTAGTGAAGAAAAATGATGACTTTGAGAACCATAAATATTCCTCAAATGTTGACAGTTACTACACTTTTTTCCTCCACACGGAATTGGTACATAAAATGATAGCACTTTCTTTGTCTCTAAAGAATGTTGTCTCAAAACTCTGTAATATTTTCTTATTTAATAAGTCATTTTTTTATTATCCTTCAAATTATAATTTCACAGCCATTCTTTTCATCTTTCTTGATTTAAGTGAAAAAAAAAAAGAGTAAAGAGTAAAAGTAAAAATAACACATAATTTTTTTATTTGTATTTCAAATTAACAACATATATCAAAGTGCTCGAATTTTCCACAAGTTAGTAATAGTCAAGGTCCTTGCTTGAAATGGACATCGGAACGTGCTAGCTAGGAAAGACTGAAAGATAATGCATGAAGAATTTTCATGTGTGTTTGCCTGCTGGTTGATTGTTTCCTCAGATTTTCCTTCTAGGTTTTAATTATCCCATTATTCCCTGTTCTATTTTGTTATTGTGATCTTCAATATTTCAGCATTTTTAAATAATTATTTTGTGCTATCTCAAAACTTTACAACATTTCCACATTTAATAAATCATTCTAGCATATTATCCTTTAAATTATTATTTCATATCCATCTTTTTTATCTTTCTTGAATTACATGTAAAAAGTGAAAGGTAAAACTAAAAATAATTTTTTTTCTTATTTCTTAGTTTTCATGTCAAATAATAATATTTCTCAATCAACAACCTATCAAAGTGCTCAAATTTTCCACAGGATAGTAATGGTCAAGTCCTCTCTTGAAATGGACATCAGAACATGCTGGGAAAGATTGAAGAATTGTGCATGAAGAATTTTCATGTGTGTATGTATGTTTATCAATTGTCTTCTCAGATTTTCCTTCTAGGATATCCCATTATTCCGTGTTCTAATTTTTTATTGTCTCGAAGATATTTCAGCCTTTTTTTTTTTTGTACTCTTTTTCAATATTTTCAGGTTTTAGTTTGTCCCAATATTGCTTCGGGAGAGCTTTCCTAATAGGGTTGGACCCTTCATTTTACTATATTACCATCAATTCAACAATCACTTTGGAATTAAAATAAGCTCTTAAATATGTTTTAAGAAATTCATTTGGTTCTTATACTTTTATAAAAAAAAAATTCATTTTGAAAACCTAAAAAGGCACTCCTGATGTTTGAAAAAAAATTAAGTTCCTAAAATTTAAAAGTGGCAATTTAGTTACTGATAATCTTATTGGGGCAAAAACAAGAGTGTATAAATTATTTTTTAGTCACGTTACTCTAATTGAAGTCAACTTAATCCGAAATAAATTATTTTTATTTTTACATTTTTTTTATCCTGAATCAATGTGGTTTGAAATAAAATATTTTGTAGTTGTAATAAGTCATTTAAAACATCCGGTTGTTGTTCAGTCACCGGTCAAAGCGACTGAAAAGCCAATCACTTTTGGTGTTTTTGCGTTTTTGAATTATAAAAATTAGTAATTGTGATATATATGTATATATAAACTGGAAGAAGGTAATTAGATCATGAACTAAAGGAAAGGAACAAAAGATGGGGATATGAAATGAATTATAACTTTCATCAGCTCTCTTGATCGAACATTATCCTCTATTTAAGAAAAATTAGAGTCACTCGTAGACATGGCGACAAAGCACCTTTTATCCTTGGACCACCACTGTTGAAACTTATCAGTTTGTATTCAGCCTCCGCCTTTCTCTCCTTTTCTTCCATTGCCTAACTCCCCGACAACACTTCACAACTATGCCAAACGACCGTCTAACGGAATCCGTCAAAGTGAAGCTGAAGAAAGTTGAGAGCCCGAACCAACGATTCCTTAAATACAGGTTGCCCAACCCATCCTTAAAGCTCTTTATTGACATCCTTAAAGTAAGTGATTATAAAATAAGCAAGTAAATAGAAACTCTTTAATATTTTCATTCCATAATATCTACTAAGTCTTTTATAATCACATATTTATTAGGCATCCAAATCTCCCATAAATAATAATTTATTTCTAAAACATTAGTTAAAATTATAAGTATTATCACCCTCATTAATTAAAAAAATTTGTTTAAAATGATAACTCTTATCCCAACAATAATTATATAACACCGTTAATATCATTATCAGTGATGTATGTCTATCATGATGGACCCAAGAGTTTTCCTCTATTTTTTAATCATGTGTTTTCACACTTGTTATAGCACAGGACCAGACCAACTGTTCCAAAAGTGATTACTAATGGGAGATGACCTCGTCAAAGTGCTCAAATTTTCCACACATTACTTGGCCAAAGTTCTAACTTGAATGGACACTAAGGTGGCATTTAGTTGTAGAAAATTTTTCCATTTCTCTTTTTCAAATTTTCTTTAATGAAAGTTTAAGTTTATAGCATGTTTCAAGGATGTGGAAACCTTTGTTTTCTAAACTTTGGAAAACTCATGTGTTAAAATGGAAAACATCTAAAATAAGGTTTTCTAGTGGAAAACGCATGTGTTAAAATGGAAAACATCTAAAATAAGATTTTCTATTTTATAACATGAGTTTTCCAAAATGTAGAAAACCTTGTTTTCTACATTCTTAAAGCTAGTTATGCGCTCAAACTTCTATAAAAGAAAATTTGAAAAAGAAAAATGAGAAAATTTTTTACATCCAAACACCACCTAGTGTCTTTCTTCTTTTTTTTTCTTTGTTTTTCTCTGACAACAGTAGAACGTGTTGGTTAGGATTGATGCAGAAAATTTTCTCATGAAAGATATATATATATATATATATATATAAAATACAAAATGTTGTGCGAATTTATGGGTACTAGTCTGGATCAAAACCAATTCATGGGTTATGGTGGGGCACTAAAGCACCAAAGACCTCTGGAGGTGCGATAACCACTCATGCTTCAGGCTTCGATTGGTTTGTCGAGAATAGGAGAATGAGGGGATAATTACTCTTGTTCAGTCAACTAAAACATGTATGGAAAAAATGAAAAAATTAAAAACTAAGTATGAGCATTTAAGTATTAGTATAATTGACAGAGCTTGGACCCTACTAGTAGTGATAATAAAATTACTCTATTACCTTTACCCTTCCCAATCCAGGTCACTCTAATTCAGCCCTACCCACAAAAATTTGGGGAAGTTATAGGTTTAACAAATTCTAATACATCCTATCCCTTATAAATTAGTATATTTATTTCTAATTTTTTTTTCAACTGAAAATAAAGTTATAATCTAGTGCTAAATTTTTCTATTACTTTATTTTCTAATTTTTTATTTATTAATTATTTGTAGACATACATTTTTCTAAAACATATACTCCTTCCGTCCCAGTTTACTTGAAACATATTCCTTTTTGGGAAGTCCCAAAAAGGTTGAAACGTTTCCTCTTTTGGAAAGTTTCAACAATTAAATAATCCTTTTACATGAAACCCAATAAAGACTCTTTTTTTTAATCTCCACTCAACCTCTCACTGCACAAAACCCAAAAAAGAATCTTTCCTTTTTTAATCATTATTTAAACTTTTACTACATAAAAAATTAACACAAATTACATACACCTTAATCTCCGTGCCCAGTCAAATGTTTCAAGTAAAACGGGA
>KK899330.1:89113-101050 GCA_000696445.1 Aquilaria agallochum | reverse complement strand
CCTTTGAGCTTTTCAGGCACACTCAGCTGGGAAACCAGAGCTCCAGGCGCTTGCCTCCTCAGGAAGTCTCTCCACCTGTCAACATGACAACAAACGAAGATGCTTTGGGGCATCACTTACTATTTCACTTAAATCACATAATCAACCATAGGTTCAAGGTGGAAATAGTACATAATGATCCTTACCCATACAAACTCCCTGGCAGCAGCTTCTAAAGCCTTGCAACATCAAGCTCCAAGTTCTTTAGGGTTGAAACAACCCTCTAGTGAGCTTGGTGTACACAAAATTCACCTTCTTCCTTTTTTCCTCACTCAATTTTGTTAGAATCTATTAAGAACTCACTAAGAACAGCTTTGGTTTGTAATGAGGCTTTTAAGACCAAATTTAAGCATAATTAGAAGTAGAATCATGCAAAAATCTAGGTTAAGCCATGTGGCACTAATTTGGCCAAAATGCTAGCCTTAGTGAACCTACATTCTTGCATGATGCATATTGTCCCTAGTTGACCAGATTTTATTCAATTTCCTCTTTGATAGTCTTCTATTTAGGTCAATTAAATCCTTCAAGTTAGACAAGTGTCTCAAGCATAGTAATTGACCCTTTTGCCTTATATTCTTTGGACCTTAGTTGAAGTAAAACTTTATATTCACCCTTAATGACCTCCACATCTTCATTTTTAGGGTACAAACACTTAAGTGTCTTACTTCCCAAGCCTTTATTCTCCTTATTACTCCTAGCCAGAGGCCTATTGTTGCACCTTAGCAGTTGTAACCCAAGTGTAGGTTGTCACAAGTAATAAAATCTTAGGAGTCCGAGTGTCGAACCACAGGGAAGTGAATTAAGAAATACAAATTATAGATATTTAATAAGGAAGGTTTTTGTGAAAGGTGTGAACAAGTGTTGATTAAAAATTCAAATTCAAATAAAATAGCTAAGGTTAGGGGGATCCACTTTTAGTATATCGGTTATGATTAATTTTAGTCCATCTTACCACTCAAATCCACATATAAATGAGGTCTCAATCGGAGAATTTAGTTAGTATTAACTTTCATTGATCTTAAAATGCCAACGCTTGCTAATGGGTTCAAGTATCAATCATGTCAACCTTTGTCTACAATAACTCAAGATTCCAATATAGCAGCAGAGCCATGTTTTATAGAGGGAATCAAGCAGTTTTTGTGCCAATGATTGAGTATGATAAATCAAGACTCCCACTTAACAAGGAAGGAAGTTAAATAGATTAAGAAAGAAAATACCGTTAATGTTGTGATTCTTTCAAATCAATCATAACCTCTATACCAAAACTTCACCCTTTCACTTTAGCAAAAAGAATATTAGTTAGCCATAATAAAAGTAAACAACATATAGAAAGATGAAATGAACATGAATTGAAAGATCAAAGGAAGAACAAGAAGAAGAACGAGAAAACACTTGGACAGAGCTTCGATATTGAAAACTAGAACAAAACTAAAGAAAAAATGCTAAAGATGATACAAGAACATAAAGGAGGCCTAATAAATTGCATGAATTCATCCTCCCCCCCCCCCCNCCAAGGTGCCTATTTATAGAGTTTTTGGGGTGGGCGAGATGGTAAAATATTAAAATGTAGGTAAATACAAATCAACAAAGATGGCTGTAACGCCTTTTAATTTTTTGACCATTGTAGACAATGAATCAGCTCTTCCTCAAAGCATAGAACTTGTATATCTCTTCTTTAGCTTCGAATTGATAGCTTACTCATTCAAATCGGATATTCATAGCTCAGGTTATAATTTTTCTACCGAAACTGCTCTTCAGCACACAAAAGAACAAATGGTCTCATCTATAATCAGATTTCG
Organism: Aquilaria agallochum; assembly: GCA_000696445.1. Lineage (NCBI taxonomy): Eukaryota > Viridiplantae > Streptophyta > Magnoliopsida > Malvales > Thymelaeaceae > Aquilaria > Aquilaria agallochum. The sequence continues at coordinate 99,212 of KK899330.1, read as the reverse complement.
GGAATGAAAATGATAAAACTACCTCATAGAATAAAGCATAGTTGAATATCTATGTGTTAGCTTTCAGATAAATTTGGAATCACTTAATTTCGATGTCTACAGCTCCAAATATGATTTTTTTCGTAAAGGGTCGCCAAGTGATGATTTTAACTACATAAAAAAAAATTATTTAACATATATTTTTTAATATTAAAGAATAGTAAACTGCGTATGTATAGTGAATACGCATATGAACAATGAAATACATGTATGAACAGTAATTCGATGAATAGTAACTATGAATAGTAAAAATGCATGTGAATAGTAAACACGCATGAATAGTGACCTGGTGGAAAAATGCTCAGAATATAGAAATTAATCATACTCAAAGTGTATAATGATGATTTAAACCCCTAATAACTTATGAGTATTCATCACACCCCCCAACCAGGTTCCTGCTAATCCCTAGCAAGTATAACCTAAGAAAATAAACAAAATACATAATCTAACAACTCATGACAAATCATGCTATGAATATATAACACTTGTAAACTTAACTTACAAGTAATTAATGAAAGAAGAAAAAGTTAAGTCCTTGTTACCAAAGGTAGAGGATCACTCCCTAAGTATTTACACTTATTTTAAGGTGATTTTGTGAACAGCTTACTTTGTGTTTCTCAATCCGGAGCTTGCAAGGGGATCCAACTTCCCCCTCAATAGATTCCCAAAAGGGACTGCATGTAAATTTAAGTCTAATGGTCTTTATACAATGTTGTAATAAGGCTGGGTTTGCTAAAAATGGGAATCAGATGGATGCCTTTTAATTGTAGAGTTTGAGAGAATTAGTAATACAATGAACAATAAATGTAGGCACCTAAAATACTAAATACCCAATTCAACCCTAGTCTCCAGTCCTCTCCAAAACACAATTCCTTTTCAACATATGAGTTTAGAAAATAAATATGGTTGAGTTTTAAACTTATCGAATTTAACATTTTTTTTTTCTCTCTCTCTCTCTTTTTTTTACCTCTCACCGTTTCAAAATGGCTAGCCTCATTTGACTTGCATAAATATTAAGGCTGATTTTTTTTTCTCAAAATTGTCCCCCATGATTATACATTTATCTGTCTAAAAAAGATAAAAGAAAATGTCTTCCATCTTTACTTTAGCATTGATTCATATGGGTATGATCATATATAATTTTATTTGAAAAGGAAAAAGAACAACTTTTTTTTAGACTGCCATAAAAGAAAAAGATGCCAAGTATTATGAAACGAAAGAGATTTTTTTTAATATTTTTTTAACTTTATTTTGCGAGGGCTTTTTCTTATGGTCTCACTTTTGCCTTTTTCTATCATAAATAACAAATCAACATTTGTTTAAAGCTCAACCATCCAATAATATACACTTAATTTTTATGCTTCAAGCTCAACTTACCCCAAATTTTCTACTATGACAATTTAAGTACAAGGTAACCCAACATATTCTCAAGTACATCCCACACTTATTCTTTATTTTGTCAAAAATAACACATTCATTTTAATTCTCTAAGCCCATAATCACATAAGTATCACTAGTTCCAAGGACATTAAAGGATCAAAATGAAGTAGAAGTGGTTAAACATATAGGGTTCAAACAAAAAATATAGCTATAAGGCTCAAAGGGCCTCACTAAGGGATAATGTACAAGGTTAGCTTTTTGGTAGGTGGTTAGCCCTAAAATATCATCTTCTTCCTTAAATTTACATGCAAGAAGTAAGGTTGCATAGGTCCTTAAGACCACTCATCTAAGCAAGGTCAGCTCAAAACACAAAGTAAGCATTCTCAACAAAGAAATTCACACATCCTAAAAAATACTAATGGCTCAAAATTGCTCATCGGTTATTTATTTTCCTTAGGTAACAAGCAATATACTTTAACTGCTTTCAAAAATTAACAACCATTTCGAATTTATAAGGTATACATCCAATGATGATATTTCCATGAGTTGGGTTCCTAAATGCAAACAAACAACCTAAATTCATGCTAAATGTTCCTATATGCAACTATCATACAAATATGTACTTGAACATAGGAAAAAAAATTAAAAATAAAAATCAATAATCAACACTACCATAAAACAAAAAAAAATGATATTAAAACTAATAAAATATGCAAGGAAATGAATGTTTGGAATCAATATTCAGGTTTCATCTAATATTTTCTTTAGAAAATATAGATTTCTTATAAGATATGTCATCCAAATAGGGTTGAAACCTAGCTAACCCAAAATGTTATAACTAGCATGCCTAGTATGATGCGTCTCAAGAATAAAATTACTCCTTATTCAGCCATCTTAAACTAAGGGCTTTGTCCAAAGGTTTTAATATCAGCATGAGAAAAACTACCCTAAAAGAAGAAAAAAAGATGTATCAACTATCCCTCATCCCAACCAGATTAAGACATTGTCCCCAATGTCAAAATATAGATAAGAAGAATGAAGAAGAAATTACCTAAAATGGTAGTTATTGAAAATGAAAAACCTGAAATAACTTAAACCAAAATAAAGAAAATGCTGATAGTAAAACTAAAAGAACAGATAAAAAGATTCACAAGTTTGATTGCTCTCTTCCACAGTGCTTCTCACTAATTAACAAAAATAAAAAAGATAAGCAAGGTAAAAGATACTTATAGGGTGGAACTGATTAAGAAAAACTATCGTGTCCAGTCGATCTGAATCACTGCTAGATCTTGTTTATGAACGAAAGCTTGCATTTTATCTAGCAATTCTTCAGCAGTTCATGCAGATATTAGGATCCGTCGTGCCGTCTCTGAGATAAATTTCTCATGCATAGCATGATCCATAAAAGATAACAGACCTGCAAACAAATTGTTAACATTCAACTGCCCAATGGATTTCTGGTGCAAATTAAGTTGGGTCATGAAAGTAATTTGAAAAATTTTCCCCAATGTGTCAAACCCTCCTGGTAAAGCAATAAAGACATCAGAATTACAGAGCATTTGCAACAAACGCTCTTGCAAGTTTTTAACCACTAATTCTTCTCCAGAATTATAGAGCATTTGCAACAAACGCTCTTGCAAGTTTTTAACCACTAATTCGTGCCTCCAGAAATCAATTTCAAAGGTGTAGGGATGGTACCCAAAACTTGGCTACCCCCTACAGATGTTGCTATTGCTACACCACCCATTAATCCGACACTGCATCCCTCATAAACAAAATGTATTTTTCGCTTAGCTAGGACTGTACCCAAATGGTTGGCTGCCTTCAAGAAGTCTTCATCTTTTACAGAAAAAGCTCCACAAAATACACAAATATTTCGGAATCAGCAAGTTGAGGTTCCCTCCATTTCTATCATTAAACCTATGAAAAATAAAAAGAAGAACATACATTTATAGAGATAAAAGGATAATGCAGTGATTACACCTATAGGAGTAGGTAGATTATTGTCAAAAGAAAATGAATATTTTCAAAACTGACAACTTGCATGTACAGTAGTTGTGATTATGGCTCACATCTTCCATTGATTTTACGTCCAGTAACGGCTTCAATGCCTTCTATGAGTTGAGGATTTACTTCCCATACAATTTTCTTATAAACTGGCAAACAAGATCTTTAAAAGTCAGATTCTCAAGACTATAACGCTCTCGTTCTTTATGAAAAATACTTCATAAACCAAGAATTTTATGTTGCACTAATCCACAAAAATGTGTCTCAAGAGTTAATCAAATATTATCCAAAGAATCCTTACTCAGGTCATTCTTGATGAATTGTATTTTATCTTCTCGATTATCGGACAACATTCCTAAAGAATGATATCTAGTATCACAAGTCCATCGACCACATTTGTGACAGACTCATAACCTTTTCGATTTTCGCTTTTTGGTATAAGAGCTTTTGCCTAAGCCAGGCATGTGAGACATAAATGCATCTGGGATTTCACCAGCCAAACGAAACTTAGCTTTAATTAACCAATGCACATTTTTAGGGATGCCCTTGTACATCAAAACTCTTAATCGTTCACATCTAGCTTAGTAAATCCTTTTAAGAACATTCATTAGAAGAGAAGGAAAATATTTTCACAAAGCAAAAAGAGTAGAATCCATTTTTTTTAAAAGAAATCAAAAGAAGAGAGAAAGGAAGAAATCAGTTATTATGGGAAATTAAAACAACCGACTTGAGAGCCACGGAATACCATATCCACCACTTAACCAGGAAAAGACGAAAAGCAAAAAAAAAGAAAAAATGAAACTTAAAAGAAAGCTATCTAAGAAAAGAAAAATTATTTGTATTTACTTACAATGATCATCGTGAGGGTCACTAAGATGAACAACTTCTTCCTGCAAATCATGGTTCTCCAAAAATGATTTAAATCTTTGTCCATTTACTTTAAACACATTACCATTTTTAGGATTTTCAATGTCAATGGCCCCATAAGGATAAACATGTTTCACAACAAAAGGTCCACTCCATCTAGATCTCAGTTTTCCAGGAAGTATGTGAAGTTGAGAATTATAAAGCAAAACCTTTCTACTAACCTCAAATGTTTTTCTTAAGATTGTTTTGTCATGAAAAGCTTTAGTTCTAGCTTTATAAATTTTTGAATTCTCATATATATCATTTCTTAACTCTTCAAGCTCATTTAGTTGCAACCTACGCAAAACACCAGCATTATTAAGATTTGAATTGAATGCTTTAATAGCCCAATATGCTTTATGTTCAAGTTCCACAAGCAAATGACAAGGTTTTCTATAAACTAACCTATAAGGAGACATGCCAATTGATGTTTTAAAAGTAGTGCGATAAGCCCGAAGTGCATCAGTTGCTTTCAAAGATCAATCCTTTTGATTTGGTTAACTGTTTTTTCAAGGATTTGTTTTATCTCCCTATTTGCTAATTCTATTTGTCCACTTGTTTGTGGGTGATAAGGGTGGCAACCTTATGTGATACCAAATTTCTTCAACAGGGATTTAAATGGTTTGTTACAAAAATGTGTTCCCCCATCACTTATTATGGCCCGAGAAATTCCAAATCGACTCAAAATATTTTCTTTAATTATAGTTTTATGATCATTATTTCGACACGGAATTGCCTCTACCCATTTTAAAACATAATCTACTGCAACTAAAATATACACAAAGCTAAATGATGGTGGAAATGGGCCCACGAAATCTATTCCCCAACAGTCAAAAATTTCAATCACAAGGATAGGAGTCAAAGGCATCATGTTTCTTTTTGAAATTGATCCTAATTTCTGATAATTTTCACAGGCTTTATAGAATACATGTGCGTCTTTGAATAAAGAAGGCTAATAAAATTCAGACTGCAAAATCTTTATAGCTGTTTTCTTTGGCGAAAATTGCTCTCCATATACTTCTGAATGACAAAATTCAATGACACTTTTTACCTCATTTTCGGATGTGCATCTCTGGAATATCTGATCAAGACAATATTTGAAAAGATAAATATCATCCCAGTAAAAGTTTTTCACCTCATGCAAAAATTTCTTCTTATCTTTAGCACTCCATTGAGCTGACATCCATCCTGTCACCAAAAAATTGACAATATTAGCAAACCAAGATACTGTAATGATAGAAAATAAAAATTCATCAGGAAAACGATCATTTATGGCTGCAGCCTCAATTGTTGAATCCGTTGTCAGCCTTGACAAATGGTCAGCGACAACATTTTCTGTGTCTTTCTTATCCTTTATCCCAATGTTGAATTCTTAAAGTAATAAGATTCAGCGTATCAGCCTTGGTTTAGCATCTTGCTTTGACATTAGGTACCTAATAGTAGAAGGGTCAGTGTAAACAATGGTTTTTGAACCAATTAGATAAGAACGAAATTTATCCAATGCAAATATTACTGTAAGTAGTTCTTTCCCAGTTATAGTGTAGTTCATTTGTGCACTTTTCAAAGTTCTACTTGCATAATAAATTACATATGGTTTACCTTCCTTTCTTTGTCCTAAAACAACACAAACGACATAATCACTAGTATCACATATTACCTCAAAAGACAAGGACCAGTCCGGGGGTTGCATGATTGGAGAGGATGTTAGAAGACCAATTAACTTATCAAAATAATTTTGACATTCTTGAGCCTATTCAAATGAAACATCTTTTACAAGGAAGTTGCAAAGAGGTCTAGATATTTCACTAAACCCTTTAATGAACCTTTGATAAAAGCCTGCATGTCTTAAAAATGAGCGAATTTCTTTAACAGTTTTGGGTGAAGGTAACTAAGCAATGAGTTCCACCTTTGCTTTATCAACTTCGATTCCTTTGAAAGATACAACATGATCCAAAACAATTCCAGAGGTGACCATGTAATGACATTTTTCCTAATTTAGTACCAAATCTTTTTCTTCACATCTTTTTAAAACCTTTTCCAAGTTTTCAAGACAATTATCAAATGAATTTCCATAAACAGTAAAATCATCCATCTTTGAAATACTAAAAATACTAAGCATATTTTTCATAAACTTCAAGATATTTTTCAATTATGTCACTAAAAATACTAAGCATACATCTTTGAAATGCTACTGGGGCATTGCAAAGTCCAAAAGGCATGCGTCTAAATGCAAAGGTTCCAAAGAGACATGTGAATGTGGTTTTTTCTTGGTCCTCGAGAACTACTGGAATTTGATAATAATCTGAGTAGCCATCAAGAAAGCAATAAAAAGGATGTCCTACTATTCTTTCTAAAATTTGGTTCAAGAAAGGTAATGGAAAATGATCTTTTCTAGTGGCAAGATTTAATTTCCTATAATCAATACACATTCTCCAATTAGATGGTATTCAAGTTGGTAAAGATTCACCTTTTTCATTTATCACCACTGTGATGCCAGACTTCTTTGGAATAACTTGGGTTAGACTAACCCATTTGCTGTCAGAGATAGGGTAAATAATTCCCACATCAAGTAATTTGAGAACTTCAGATCTTACTACCATTTTCATGAGTGGATTGAGTCTTCTCTGAGGTTGTTGACAAGATTTAGCATTATCCTTTAAATTTATTCTACGTGAAAAAATTAAAGGATTAATGCCTTTTATGTCCTTTAATGTCCATCCAATTGCACTTTTATGCATCTTAAGTAACTCAATCAACTTACCTTCCTGCTCGAATGTGAAAGTAGAAGAAATTACCACCGGATAAGAAGAATTTTCCCCAAGAAATGCATACTTCAGTTCTTTGGGCAATGGCTTCAACTTTGGTGTAGGTATTTTGTCTTACTCTTCAACTTCAGGTTTTTCCAACTCCTCAATTTTTTGTTTCCAATGTGTGTTTTCTTCCACCTGTGAAGAGTCAAGTAATGCACATATGTTATAAGTATCTTGATCCATTTGCATACCTAATGAAAATGAATTAACTAAACACTTTTCAAGATGATCAGAAATACTCCCTTCTTAGATATAGTTTTCTACAATTACACCAATGATGCAGACATCTTCACTTTCATCTTCTTTTTCAGGAGGTTGCTTAAGTAAATTGAAAATATTTAGCTCCAATGTCATATTTCCAAACGACAACTTCATCAGTCCATTCCTGCAATTAATCAAAGCGTTAAAAGTTGCTAAAAATGGACGTCCTAAAATAACAGGTATTAAATTCTTAATTTCCGCTGGTGGTATGTCCAAAATAATAAAATCCACAGGATATATAAATTTGTCAACTTGGACTAACACAGCTTCAACAACTCCTCTAAGCACTTTCACTAATCTGTCAACAAGTAAACGAGTTACCTCGGTTGGTTTTAACTCACCCAAATTTAGTTTTTGATAAACTGAATATGGAAGTAAGTTTACACTAGGCCCAAGATCAAGTAATGTTTGCTCAATTTTATGTTCTCCAATAAAACATGAGATTGTAGGACAACCAGGATCCTTGTATTTCAAAGCAGTGTTATTTTGAATAACAGAACTTACCTGTTCGGCCAAGAAGGCTTTCTTTTTCACATTTAATTTTCTTTTAACGGTGCATAAATCTTTTAAGAATTTGGCATAAGAGGGTACTTATTTGATAGCATCCAACAAAGGGATATTGATCTTTACCTGCTTGAAAATATCCAAAATTTTTGGATTTTGATTCACCTTCTTAGGAATAGTTAATGCCTGAGGAAATAAAGGTGCTGATGGAGATTCAATTTGTTCTTCGCTTGGTATAGGTTCAACCCCTTCTTTACTCTTAGAAGTTGACTTATTGTCTCCTTCACAAGGATTAGAAATGGATTTTTCAATAACCTTACTGTTGCAAAGTATAATAATTGACTTTACTTGATCCATAGTTTGACCCTTGGGATTTGATTGTGGTTGAAAAGGAAATTTTCCTTTCTCTTGAATGGTGAGCACAGATGCAAATTTTGCAAGAGTATCTTTCAAATCAATCATGGTTTGACTTATTTGAGTATTGATTGACTCTTGATTTTCAATGAATGAATGCAATGTATCTTCAAAATTTTTCCTAAAAGGATGAACATATGGTGCATACCCTTGAGATTGTTGAAAATTTTGTTGGGTGTGCAAAAGTAGTTGTGAAGGTTGAGCATGATTATCATTTCTCCAGCTGAAATTTGGATGATTTCTCCAACCAGGATTGTAAGTTTCCAAGTATGGATTTTGGGTTGGTTTTTTAAAGTTGTTCAATGCATTGACATGTTCATGGAAACTTTTTTTCAAAGAGGGCAAAGTTGGGTAATTGCTAGTGGGATGGTCATTAGTCTCACAAATGTGACAAACAATTTCTTCAACAGATTTTAAATGATCAGTTTTCTTCATTTCTAATGCCTCAACCTTTCTAGCTAGAGATGTAAATTTTGCTTGAAGGTCATTATCTTCCTTAAAATGATATATGCCTCCACTAGATGTAAGGGTTTGAGTCTTACCTAGGGCCTTATAGGTACCAGCGGTGTTCCAATTTTGTGCATTTTATACTAACATGTCTAAGTAATTCATTGCCTCGTCAGGATCTTTATCCTCAAATGTTCCATTACACATCATTTCTACCATTTGTCTTTCCTTAGGTGTCAAACCTTCATAAAAATTTTAGACTAATCTCCATGTTTCAAAACCATGGTGTGGTCATGTGCTAAGTAAATCCTTGTATCTGTAAAGGCTCTCCTAGTATTTCCTCTACATTAAATGTCGAGGTAAGTGAATCCCAAGTATTTTTCCCTCAATAAGTAGTATTAAGCAAGGAAAGCAAGCTAGTTGAGGTTAAATTGAGTCCCATAGAGTAATTGGCACCTAAGGGGCAAAGAAGGGCAAAATGGTAATTTTGGCACGAGTCAGTGGCATGACCATAATTTTGGAAAAATTAGGTCCATGCAAGTGTTTTGAGCTAGTTAAGTTAAGACCATAGGTATTTATAGCCATTTGAACCAAAAGCTTAAGTTAAGGGTGAAAAATGCACTAAGTAAGAATTTAAGTTATTATGTCTTACAATGGCTAGGTGACTCAAGGGCAGTGTGTTTGGGTAAGAATAACCTTTCTTTGGGACCAAGGAGTGATAGAATGGGAGTGTTTAAGTGGCCTAAGTGTTGCAAAACAAAGTTTGAGGGCCAAGGTGACAAGAGGATGAAACTTGGGCTAAATTGGTTTAAATGGAGGAGATGACACTATTCATCATCTCCCCAATTAGCCATTTTCGCAGCTCACCTTCCTCCCTTGCTTTCTTCTCCCAAACCTCCCAAATCACTCAAGTTTACATGGAATTCGAAGGTCCCGAAGCAGTCCCAACAAGCCCTTAGCTCGTTTTGATGGAATTGGTGCATTTGGAGTTGTTCTTGCAAGTTTTTGGTTCAAACCCAAAGGTAAATGTATTTGATCCTTAAGGGTTAGTTTTAAGGTTGTTAATTGGTTAGAAATGGTCTTAACTTCGTGCTATTGGTGTCCAATTTGGTTGATTTCAAGCTTGGAACTCAAGGGAACCCATTGGAGCTTGAAGGTGCTCATAGCTTGTTCTTGCTTTCAAGATGATTTGAGGTAAGGGATTTAAGTTAATTAAGCTCAAATAATGCATAGAAATGTAGTCTTTTGTGTGGGAATGAGTTAGAAACAAGACCCAAGTGATTTGAGTTTGGGATGAGAAAGTTTGAGCAGTTTTCGTGCAAGGTCGCACG
>KK899330.1:27757-70716 GCA_000696445.1 Aquilaria agallochum | reverse complement strand
TCTCCAACTGCTTATTTTCCAACGGCTGACAGTTGGAAATTCCAACTGCTAAAACCTGGGCCGTTGGAAGTAAAATTTCCAACGAAATGATTTCCAACTGTCTTATTTCCAACTGCCAGCCGTTGGAAACATAAAATTTTCAACTGCCAGCAGTTGGAAATGGCAGTTGGAAAAATAGGTTTTTTTAGTAGTGTCAGCCTCTGGTCAGCCTCGACGCCTGGCGGATGCTAAGGGAGCTCTCGAACTAGACAAATATGCTTGCCTTCATCTCTTTCAAGTAAAAGAAGTTCCTTTTTTTTTAGGGTTCAAAACGACATGCTTCCAATAAACTGAAAAGTTGATTTATTAGGTAAACGCAATTGAAGAAAGCACAAAAAAGTTGCCTAAACACGTTTGGTGTAAAGTGAAAGTTTTGAAGTGAAATATTTTTCTTTCTTTTGGAACAATATCACATTAATATATATTAAATATAAAATTTTAAGTAATACATATATGCACATGAAGGAAAAAAAAATGTACATGTAACTTATTTCACACGCATGTATAGTATCTAGCTAATGACAATTCAAGGATGGAGCCGTAGTGGTGGGCAACCTCTCCAAGTCGCAGCTCGTGGTATGGTCTGGTGAGCCCTACTTTAGTTATCTTGGGCGTATCGGAACTGCTACTATTATTTAAGAAGCTGTTATTTAAGAAGCACATGCACATGGGCTTGTGTTCCCTTTTTGGACCATTTCTTTATTTGTGTCTAGACTCGGCTCGTCCACATTTAGGATCAAGATATTATAATGTAACCCTCAATTTTCTGGGACCAAAATTGTAGAAATTTCCCCAGAACAGACCGTTGAAAGGGACCTATTACTGTTATATCTTATGAACCAACAGTCACGAAGTTATGGTTATGTATAAGATTACCGAACCCCGACAAAACACTTCAAAGCTAAACAAAAATATCAAAATGTTACCCATGCTAAAATTTTGATAAAGTTTTCTCTCATTAAATACTCCTTTTATTCGCAGAAAAGCTGCTTCATTTTCATTTTTAGGCCGTCCTAAGTTATTTGCATCATTTTCTTATTTGTTAAGTTTTAGCAACCCAAATGACAATTATACCCCCGTTTACCTTGCGCTTTTCTAAATTTTATACTCTATCTATCCACCTATTTCCTCCTTGACTTTTCCGATTTAAATTATCCTTCTGATATCAAACTGATAGATGCCTCTCATCCTCCCCTCTTCTTCCTCTAACATGATTTCACACCTGCCAGGGGAGGCACGTTGGCATTGTGGATGTTGATTATCCAATTAACGGCATTGGTTCATTGTTGTAGCCGCTATTTCAAATCCCCAAGCCATGCCATGATCTTTGAATCGAGAATAGGAGTAGCGACGTCGATGGTTTTCAAATCACGACAGCGTCAAGGAAGGTATAGTGGGAGCAAATAAAGAGGACATTGGTGTTATAAGCCTTCTTAGTGAGTGGTGGAGGGGTACCCTTGATGGTAACACAAATGCTAATAGCCCAGCAAGCATGGTAAACCATGGGCATTAAGAGGTGGGAGTCAACAACGACATGAAGGCATGTGACGAGGAAACTGATGGGGATCTAGAGGACAATGAGAAAGGAGACCAGAGGTGTTTGCGAATTTTGGCCTTTGATTCTTTTTCTTTTTTTTTTATTTAATTTTGGCCTACTTGGTATTTGTGACTTGATCATTTTAATTTGATGTTATGAGAATTAAGGATTTGGCCTTGTTCCAAATTGAATCGATATAGTAACGAAAGCAATGGACACCGGGAGCAACGAATTAAGGTGGAGATGGAGGTGGTGTGAGGCTGAGATAGAGGCGGCAGTTGTTGTTCGACGTGTAGTAGATAATGAAGAAGAAAGGGTAGATAAGGACAAAGGTGGAAAAAACACATAATTTTCTTATTCGTTAATCATCATGCCAATTACAAATGAAGCAATTTTCATGAGACGAATAGAGTAATAGACATCTTATTTGATACATCATTTGGCACGATAAGATTTTAAATAAGTGCTAGGCCCGGTTTATGAAAACTCATCAACAGAACATAGATTTGTCACGTAATTTATTTGACACATAATCTAGCATAGTTGACCAAAGTATGATTCCTTCTTCACTTTTAAACCTGCCCAATTGTGATATTGAAATGGTCAACTGATCAACGCAGCGAAGATATAATCCTGGGTTTAATTCCAAATTTCCAAGGACAGCCATTATTGGCGAAGGATTTCGGGACCACTTTTGCCTTTTAAGCGCCTCAATTTCCGGATAATCAGCCACTTAATCTAGAACTTTAGGAGCCTCACATAAGCCTAGGGAGCAAAGTTAGAGTAGACCATAACCAGCCATTAGTATTAGACCACTTAAAATACTTTTACAAAAGCTAATTCGCAAGCTTCCCACCGAATTACGTTTTTTTTTTCAAAAAATACTTTTTTATTAACTAAAGGTCATAAAGCATATACTAATAAGATACAAATGTTGAACTCCATTGGCTAAACTCATACCATTCGTAGTGTCCCTGATACCGTATTATATAAAAAATCTGTAGAGAATACATAAGTATACTCGATATTTGAACCTATAAACTGATAGAAAAAAAAACTCTCAACTATAAAGGACATAAACCTAATATAATGCTTGGACTAACAAACAATAACTCTCGATCCATTACAAGATAGCATAACAGCTGACCTCATCAAATGAAACTCTCTGCTGTCATTTCTTCAATTTACATCTCCTCCACCTTGTCTACCAGGGAGAAGAAAACTGGATCTTTAATGTCACTACAATTAGTTGGGGTATCAATACTATTGCTTATTGATACCAAATAGAAAAAGCAATTTAAAGTGGTTATCAGGACATATTTGTTTTGTTTGTGAAATACACTTAGCACGATTAAGAACAAATTATAGCACTATTGAGAATAAATTATTGAGTCCGTTTGTAATCTAAAAAATTATCCTTCATTTTCGGCTAGATTCATGTCTCAGTCATATCTGTTTGATTCTCTTTTATTCTTTTTATTGTTTTACTAGCCTTATTCAACATTATCTATCAAACTTTATAGTTGCTGCAATCTCCATCAAATCTTGGTGTCCACGAGTGATTCGTTCAAATTCTAGTGTTTACGAGCAGTTCGAGACTCTCACAATGCGGATCTTCAATTGGAGGTGGATAACAATGGATCTAAGTTTTCTTTTACGTTCATTGGAATCTCGGCCCTATTGAAGTATATTGGCGTTTGGTAACAGATATGGGGACAATTTCATAAAATAAAGTCAGCATTTATTTTTTTTATTTTTGAAATTTATAAATAGTCTTTTTTTGGTCTCTAATGTCTAATTAGTTTCAACATTGTTTGGTTCTCGTTAAGTTAGTCTAAGTTTTGTTTCAATTATTTATAAATTCCATATCCTAAATTTATTTCGGTTTACATGAAAAATTCTACTTGATCTAATTTTTTTACTCTAATTTAATGTCCCAGGGAATAAGTGCTCATATAATGACTAGTTTAGTATTTATATTGTCCCTTAAAATCTTATACCATTTTTGGTTTGTAAAATATCATTTGGTCTATCTTAATTGACATAAAGCATCTTTATTAAAAACAATCAATCACATTAAGCATAAATAATACTCTCTTTATTTCAAATTTTTTGAATCATTTACTTTTTAGCAATTAATCTATAATTTTTTATTTTTAATATTTTAACATATAAATGAAAAACCTTTATATATGAATGATAAATCAAGACTTATAGTTTCTGAATATATTTTTTTTATTTTTTCTAACAAATAATAATATAAATAAATTTAAATTAAATTAATTAAAAAATCAAATGAAACAAAGAAAGTAAAAAAGAGGGAGTAATAAAAAGGGTGAAGTCCAAAATATAATAATCCGTTCATCTTGTACCTTTAGTAGGCTGGTAGGTTAACCGGCTACAATGTCTGCCATTTTATTTCCCTCTCATTATTACTCCACGGCGGTCCGCACGAGCAACACATATATAAACTCAAAAATTTTTAAATAGTAAAGAGTTAAGACTACACTCAACAAGGACTTCATTAATTCATTAAGTTGGGTGCAAGTTCTTAAATCTTAAACGCTCCTTCCACAATTTCGCTCAACGTCGCTCTCAAATTTCCAACTAACATACAAAATTCAATGAGACAGATCCTCCCAATCCCTACATACCCACCACATTTACCTGCTCCCTTAACTCTTCTCCCTTATCTCATCCTTATAACTCACACCCTTCAAAATTTCCTACCAAATGTCCCAAAACACCTCCAAATGGATTGGTACTCTTGGCTCTCCAAGGCCAACCTCGACCCTTCCCTCATCTACGAGTATGGCCTCTCCTTCGCCCGCAACGAGCTCCACAAGGAGGACTTGGCCTATTTCAACCATGAGTTCCTCCAAAGCATGGGCATTTCCGTGGCCAAACACCGGCTCGAGATCCTCAAGCTCGCCAAGAAGGAAGTTGGGTCCAGCCAAAATAGCCTCTCCAAGCTAATCCTAGCGGTTGCCAGAACGAAGAAGCGGTTCAACAAGTATGTCCACAAGTTGGTGCACCATGAAGGCGGTGATTCAGTGATCAAGGCCTTGCCAGGGCCCGAGACGGCCCGGCACAAGGAGCAATGGAAAGCAAGTTTTGCAAGGCAATGCAAGAGTGAGAAGGAGCTGAAAATTGAGCAGCCAATACCTAAATTGACCAGGAAGGTCGCCAAATCAGGGCCCTTGGATATGAGGGCACAGGAGAAGCTGATGAGCAACACAAGGAGTTTGAAGTTGTCTGGGCCTTTGGATAGGAAGATGAATGACAGGTTGGTGTTTAGTTACAAGAGTCCAATTCTTTCTGGGCCTATTGATATATCCAAAAGCCCAAAGCTTTCTGGCCCAATGGGTGGAAGGCCTCTAAGCCCAAGGTTTTACAATGACTATAGTACAGAAAAGCTGGGTTATGGAGTTGAGTATGGAGATCAATCATTGTGGGCAGCTCTTTTCCAAGACATGAAACCTACTTGATATGATTAATGATTTTTTTTTTTAAATTTCATCCAGTTTTTCTCACTCTTTTTTATTTTTTTCTGGTGGGATCATGCTTTGAATGATACGGTTTTGTGATATAAGGTTTAGGTTGCCAATTATATTTAGCTTGTTCTGCCTGTGTTGGAGAATATTTTTTCTTGCGGCAACACTCATGTAACAAGTTTACTTTTACCTCCTTTTCTTTTCTCCAAGTTGAATTGTCTGTTGTGCGAGTGCTATGAATTTTTGGAAATTTCTTCAATTTGAAGCTTGAAAAGTAATGTTTGAGGGATGGCGGAGTTGGAGACTGCTTGGCTGGATAATAATGAGGTTGAAATAGTTGATGTCCCCACAAATACAAGTCAGCCATATTTCAACTTCGACTTCAATGCGATGTTAGTGTTCCTTGACACTAAAGTCAACAAATTGTTTAAATTCCTCAACCTTTTCTTCAAAGCTCCAGCTGACAAAAATAACAACCCTCCCCCAACTCTTGTGAATACCATCAATTGTCATGCACTGCCAAACATTTAGAGACAGGAGCTGTCGCAACATGAACAGTTCAAGCTTATGTTGGCTAGTTTTCACTACGTCGGACAAGTTTTTTTTTTTTTTTTAAACGAAACAAACAAAATACACCAGTTTTTAGCAAGATAGCAATTGAATCTACCAGGCTGTGGTTCATGAAAAGGAAACAAGTTCAAGCGTTTCCTTGGGAAACATCTCCCCCAACTGCCTCGAGAGTTCTCTTTTGGCTTTCTTACCACCTATGAACTTGAAATGTAACTTCTCTAAGACCTTAGCAAACATGAGCAAAACCTTTATGCCGGCATATTCATCTATTGCTCCACAGAAATTTGCCAATGTAACAATCTTGAGACTTGTTAGGAAACACTCCGGAAATGGAAGCAACCCCATATCCTCTTTGCCATTAGGTGGACCAAGAATCATTCCCTGCAGGATAACTCTAAATTAGCACCACCCTTCTTCATGTACCTAAATTCAAAAGCTACCAAACTCTATTCTACTAATACTAAACATGTGCTTGCATTACCTCCAAAGCTTCCAAATGCTCAAGCGAAGGTGATTTCCGAAGTAAGTTCAGCAGCGCTCCACACAAAATATCAACAGGGCTTCTTAATTCCACATTCTTTTGTGTTAATCGCAAACGGGTCAAGTTTTGAAACACGGGCATTTGAGAGAATGAATCTTCTTTGTACTTAAGAATCTAAGAACAAGGGGGGAAAAAATAATGAAGTCATGTTGAAATACGATACTGTATGTGCAAAAAACAAGTCACTAAGCAGAAAGGGATGTACCTGAAGAGTCTCATGTGATATTATTAGGTAGTTTACGTTATACAACCCTTTGAACAGCTTATGAGCCCTGTCAGCCACTTCTTCCAGCTCTTCACCTTCAATGTCATTTACATCAATGTTGGCAACTAGCAGGGAGGACGAGTTAAGAAAGCAAACCTCGCTTTCTAATGGGCCCAAATACCGGAAGGATTTAAGATTAGCTCCATGAATGACAAGCTTGCCATCCGGATTACAATCCTCATAGATTTCCAAACTTACCAGCATAGGGGCAGAAATATGCAAGGACTCAAGATCGCTCCAACTGCATTCAAATAGTTCCAGCTCCTCCAAAAGTGGACAATTGGAAAACAGTTGGTTCGTTAGCTGATCGTTCTGAAATCTAACACGGCTAAGTTTCAAGAACTTGAGACTTGAGAAGTGAATCACAGGAGGAAGATTCAAAGGACCAAACATTTGCAGCTCCATTTTGGTCAATGATTTGCACGTAAATAGTGAATCAGGCAAGACCCAATCATGACCAAGATCATAGATGAGGAAACCTAGCCGAAGGTTCAAGTCTTGAACACAATGGCTCACTGCATAATCTATCCATGTAGAAACTTGAAAAAAATCAGCGTGCGGAGAAAAATAAAGTACAAATTTATTAATCTTGCATGAGTTGCGGAACCGAAGCACTCTATCGACAAAATTCAGGAACATGGCCCTCCTATCATCACATCGTCTCACAAACCGGAGGTTGGGGACAGACATCCATAGGTCCTTCCATCTCTTGGACACCAGGCTAGCTTTCACTACAGATTTCATACCGAGAAACGACAAGATGTGAAGAAGTGTTTCATCCGGCAAATCATCAAATCTATTCCTGCTCTCAACCCCATTCCACTTCCTGCTTCTGACAGGGCGATCCATCAATGAGCTGCTGATATCTTCCTGAAAATCAAGACCATATCATAAAATACATAAAATCACAGCATAACAAAACCCAGATACATCAACTACAGACACTAAAACCCAGAAAGACAACGCTTTGGTTTATAAGAATACCTTGAGGTCAAAATTGAAATACCCATGAATCATAAACCTTCTAGCGTACATAAAATATCGATTTGAAGATGGTAAAACAGAGAATCAATAGTTCAATTACCCAAACCTATCAAAATCTATCAATAATCATCAGAAAATCTGCACTACAGGAACGGGAAATTAAAACTCCCTTCGGGAATGGGATTGATCCGACAGAAGCAGCAGGACCCCAGATGAAATAGAATACAATCGGAAATACTCCATACCTGGCCTTGGTAAGATGAAGCCCTTTGTTCCCAAATCGCAGTAGGAATTTCAACACCAGGGTGAAAACAAAGTTAACCCGTGAATATAGAGGATCACAGGATAAAACTAGGTTGGAGTTTAAGTGAATTGCTGGATTGGGGCACTGATTCTGTCTACCTGGGTTTAGCCGCGGTAAGAAGGAAATGGCGGCATCTGAAAATTCTGTAAATGCGGAACTTTTCAGTTCCACTACCCTCATGTAATTGAAATCTCGATGCTTCGTCTTAAAGATTCCATATTCATGGAAAAGGCGTTTCATTTCTATCTCATCTCCATTTTATATCATTTCCGAGTTTAAACTGCAGGCCTTTTAAGTTTTCTATGTAAATTACGTCTTTAATACGACTAGCTATATATAACGATGCAGATTTATAAATCCAATTTGCATTTCGGGTCATTGTTAAGAAAGCAAATCTAGAGTTGCTGCAATTAAAAATTTAAGTCATAACCTCTTTTTTTTTTAAGATTGATGTTAGAAAACAGGAGCCCACTAATACTCATTATGAAGACATCTATCAAACAGAACAGTAAATAAAAATGGTCTAAAATATCATCTGTTCATCAATGCAGATTGAATTTGTTGCATTACCTGACAGCACATGAACTCAATAAATGGTTTCGTGTGCCTAGGAAATTTTCTCCCTAATAATGAGATTTTAATTATCTTTGCCTTTTCAACTAAAAACAAAAATCTGAAGCCAAAAAGTTTTTTTAAAGGAAAACAAAAATATGACAGCTCCCCTTTTTATGGATCTTGTGGAAGACCCAAGTTTGATTCCAGTTGGACCAAAATGTAAGAATTGAGGCCACAAGATCGGAGATCACTGATTTGGGCCACAGAGGAATTGGGTCTTAAATGCGGGCAGCCTAAAACTCCCAGCAAAAGATAAGCCTAATGGGTTGAACAAGCAATTACACCGATTTCTATTGGGTGGCGACACCCTGGCAGTGGCAAATCACTGCCATTTGATTGACCGGTGCGCCCCATATTTTTAATGGCCCATGCTAATGGTACTAGCAATTTGTTTGTCACCCCTTCCGTATTTGACAGACAGTCAAGGTAGCATTTTCCATTTCAATTGCATGCTCATTTGATAATTCAAAGCAGTAGTTAAGAGTCGATATCGCTAGTGTTAGAATTTAGAAAATAATTATTTAAAAATACATTTTTTGTATTGCGGTTAGAACATAGTCATCAAAGTCAGATGCTTAAACTGTGAAAGACCTGGGTTGGCTTGAGCAATTCATACACTGCAAAGGCCAATCTTGTGAAGGACCGTAGACTTTGTTTTTCTCATGACAACTCCGACATCATTTGAGTTTGAGTGGTACAAAGAAAGTTGAGGTTTCAATTTTGTTTTGTTGTTTAATGTGAAGGGCGTAAAAAGGGGACTGGCTTTATACTGGAGGATGGGTTGGAATGTGGAGCTTCTCTCCTTCTCCTAATACCAAATTGTCATACAAAACAATGGATTTGGTATGGTGTTTAACAAGCTTCTACGAGCACCCTAGGAAGGACTTCTGACACCAGCAATCATGGTCTTTGTTTCACTTTTTAGCATTGCATTAATCCCTTCCATGGCTAGTGGAAGAGGACTTCAATAAGCTCTTAAGGCCTGCTGAGAAGGATGTGGATGGCCACATGCACAAGGTTAAAATGAGGTATTTAGGAAGGCAATCATTGAAGTAAGGCTCACTGATTTGGGATTCCATGGTTTTGATTACATGTGGAGACTAGGAGGATAATAGTTTATAGGAGGTTTGATAAGAGCCTGGGCAACCTAGAATGAAAATCATAATTTCCGCAAGCATATTTGGAACATTTCCTGTCTATATGCTTTGATTATTGTGCTATTCAACTTTATTTAATGGGCAAGCCCGATGTATTTTATAAACGTCTCTGCAGATTTAAATCAATAAGGAAAATTGAATCAAAGTGTGAAATGATTATTTTTCACCATGTTCAAGGCAAGGTGAATACCTCTATGTTGGAAAATTTATAAAATTGTACGAGGGGTTTGGAGGTATGGTTGAAGGCTTCAACATCCCTCAAGGAACAAATCAAGGCAATAGATAGAAGATTAGAGGCTGCTGCATTTTAATGGTTGTGTCCAGAATCAAAATTACAGTAGCAAAAACTAAAAAATGAGCTAAATCGCTTATTTAAGGATGGGGAGAAAAGGTAGAGTTAGAAAGCCAAAGTGACATGGTTAAAAGAAGGTGACTGCAACACAAAATTTTTCCACTAATTGGCATCAGGTAAAAAACATAGGAAGATTCATAAACTACAATTGGAAGATAACATGGTGTTACATAAAGAAAATGATATTCGAGGTCGAGGTAGTTCAGTACTTCTCATCTTTGTTTTAACCCTCTTCATTTACAAGTTTATATGCGGTCATTCCATTAGTTTTGAGATTAGTGATTGACAATATGAATAAGGAGTCGTTCAAACCTTTTGATGAATAAGAGGTGCATGTTGCACTATTTTAAATGTTTCTAAAAAAGTCCCAGGGACCCAATAAGTTGCCATCGATTTTTTTTTTTCAAAAGTACTGGCATCTACGAAGCAAGAAGGTTTTGACTTTTTTTTTGTTTTTGCTATCCTTAATAACGGCTATATATCAGATAATTTGAATCATACTCATATTGTTCTCATCCCAAAAGTGCAAAGTCCAAAGTCGGTCTCAAATTTTAGACCTATTAGCCATGCAACATGATCTATAAACTTGTTTTTAAGGTGCTAATGAACCTTTTGAAATCCTTTATATTTAGCCTTATCTTGGATAACTAGAATGCTTTTGCCCTATGAAGATTTTAGACCGATAATAATTTAGTAGCCCTAGAAACTTTTCAATATATCAATGGACTTCATAAACAAGGTGATGGTGCAGTTGCTGTTAAATTAAACATGTCAAAAAAAATTAACAAAGTGAATTACAGATTTTTCCCTACCGTTATGGATTAGATGAGATTCGAGGCAAGATGGACTAACATGGTGATGCAGTGTCTCAAGAGCATTTCATATCCAGTTCTAGTAAGTGGTTGTCCAACAAGGTGATTTCATGTCCTAAGGGCTAAGGAAAGGGGATCCCTTCCCATCCTTCATGTTTCTATTATGCACGAAAAGTCTATCCATCTTACTTTATTATGCTGAAGCAAATCAGTTGATCAAGGTTGTAGCAATAAGTAGGTATAGTCCTCCAGTATCGCATCTATTATTTGCTGATTACAACATTCATTTTCTAAGGGCTAAAGAGGATGATGTAAATGTATTGGTTGTTCTAGTGTTTTATGAAAATGCTTCGATCCAAATGGTAAATATGATAAAATCATCTTTCTTTTCTAGTCCAAACTATTATAGAACTGTGTAGCAAAAGATCTCAACACTGATTGGGACCCAGTTAAGTCTCAAGGATCATAAGTACTTAGAATTTCCATCTGGTTCTTGGCAGAAAGAAGGCGATGCAATTCCGTTTTTATTTTGAAGAATGTCAAACAGAAGCTTACTAATTGGCAGGCCTTTTTTCTATCTCAAGCGGGGTAGAGTATTCCATAAAGGTGCTTAAGGGTAGTTATTTTCCTTTTATGGCATTTTGTAGAGCACCCACCCTAATAGTGTGTTTGGTTATCTACAAAGGACTATTGACGCGCTAAGACATATTTATAAAACAAGGTTTCTAGCAAGTATGTAACATGGTAAATACTAATTTTTGGATGGACAATTATCTTGGATAGAAATTTAAAGCTAATAACCTACGCGCTGCAAGGCATTAAAAACGTGGAGAATAGGATGTCTTAACAAAGTAAAACATAGAGAATAGGCCATCCTATTAATCACCAATTACACCAATGGAATCACACGCTAATCAAAGCTCTTTTATACATAGTTGAAATGACAATTATCATGTAGCTTCCACTTTTTGTTCATTTCAAAAAGAGCGTGCTAACTTAGGGCACAATGTACAATTAGAAGTTCACAGTTAGATCTGCCTATTACTTCGCCTACATAGTCCTATATGGCCATGATCCCATTGTTAACTCAGCCTTTTCGTGCATAAATATGAACCTATCTCTGCCCCTTAGGGTGCACTTCTTTTTCTGGTATTTATTTTCTGAAACACTACCAACTTAGCATAATTTAGCATAAAGGGAACTAGACATTTCTTCGCCGTGTCTTGTATGTTTGCATGATGAAGAATTCATACCCCATCCTTTGTTTAAATGCCCATTATCTATTAAAGCCATCCACAATGTTGATCTTGATCTTCATTTGTCTTTGCATGGGTGGCAGAAAGAACTTTGCAACCCCATAGGGAGTGAGAATCAGTAAACACTTAAAGTAGCTATCTTTGCAAGATTTATATGGTATAATCAAAACAAGTTGGTACACGATCTTTGGTGATAAACATCGGGAGTTTTTGCTATTGCCCTTAAAACATAGATTAGTAACTGGTAGAGATACAGTACAAACAATGCCCACTATTCGGGCAAACAATCCCCGAGGTTAGAATGATGGTGTCCACCCATGCATGACATGTGCAAAGTGAAAGTGACATCGCAATGGACAACTGGACAAAGAGAACCGATATGGGCATAATCTATTAATGCGAAGAAAAGGTTATGCAGTTTGCCCTAAGTTATTGATTCGAACATGCACATAAAGATGCATTCTTTATGGAAGCCATGGTTATTCTTTAGGGGTTTGTGAGAAGCTCAATGTGCTGGTTGTGAAGTCGGACTCCTTTGCTCTTATTTCAAAACTTAAGTTAAGTGTTTCGCGCTCTATGTATTTTGAGTCTTGTGCCTTTTCTTTTGTTAGGTATTAACCGAATGGAGCCACCCATGTCATGGCCAAGTGAGGCCTTCACCTGCTAGGGAAGACCTTTCTTGAGTGGCCTTTCTCTAAACAAGTTGTTATCTGTTTTGGGTTAATCTAAGCTAATTTTTTCCTTTCTAATGAAAAAGTCAAGATTTTAGTCATTAAATTGCACAATTCTATGATCATAAAAATAAAAAAATGCAATCAAGAAGATTATATTATAGGGTAAAATTCTTAAATAAAGTTGCTCAATTTTCTACCAGCTAGAGACTATACCAAGCCTTTTAAACAATCCTAAATCTTCCTTATTTGCCACATTTGAGCCTCACACAATCAATATTTTCAACAATAACTTAAAAAAGTATGGGTAGGTCGGGTTAGTTTATAGATTTTTGGTAGAAAGGAACCAAACCAAAATAATCTTAATTGTAGAAAAATCCAACCCAATCGAGAACTCAAAGTAGTAAAAACCATGAGTCTGGCTTTTTCGACTATTTTCTATTTGTATTATATACTTATAATTGCTACAAAATGTAGCAAGTACACTTAAATGATGCTTAAGAGCAGAAAATAACTAGTTCCGTCAATATTTGCTATATTAAGAAATTTTTAGCACAATTCACCACCAAGTCAAAGTTTAAATGCATATTTAATTAGTATAATGTATATGAGAACCGTATTAAATTACAAAATTTATTCAGCACACAATCATTATATGCTTGAAGTTATAAAAACACTCCTATAATATAGTTTTAAAATAAATGAATATGTGAGTAAATATGTAGGAAAAGTTATATGATGAACACGATCTACGCACTACATTCATACTTTCGTAGTATTTACAAAACTGTCATGCGTATTGAACAGTACAATTAGAGAAACAAACATAGCCCATATAAGATAGTTACTACACCTTAAAAAGCACAAACAGAGAAATGAACACCACTGCATGTTGAACAATATATCTTACGAAATGAATCCTAGTATGTCAAACAACACATTCTTACAGAACAAATACCATATTATACTAAGCTGAACACTAATTTGTATCTTGATGTTTTCAAACTGCAAATGCACTATTACTGTTAAATTATCTATAGCATATTACAGAACAGTACATCTTATTAAATAAACAACATATTAAAGAACATCATATTTATATGAATGAAACAAAACTTCTTATTAAATGAAAAATCATTTACAAATAGTAAGAAGTGTTGTAATATGTTGTTCCATTCAGTAAGAAGTATTGTTCACTTTTGTAAGATGTGTTGTTCAAGCATGATGGCATTTTTGTAAATAATGTGGAAGTGGGGTATACATAAATAATGTAAATGTTATTCGTAAATATTGTTATTCGATTTAGACAAATATATTATGGTATACTATTCAGTTTATAAGATGTGTTGTTCATAAATGATATTGCTTCATTCAGTAAGAGGTGGTGTTTTATCCTTACAAATGTAGTGTTGTATAAAATATTATTAATTTTGAAGGAGATGTTGTTCTTAAATAATATTGTTTGATTCATTACAAAATGTTGTTCTCTTCAAACAAATATGTTGTTCTATAAGATATTGTTCTCTCAAGATAAATGTATTGTTCAAGGCGCAATGACAATTTCATAAATAATATTATTTCGTTCTTTAAGAAATGTTGTTCTCTCTAAACAAATGTGTTGTTCTATGAAGTGTTTGTTCCTTCCAAATAAATATATTTTTTAACATATGATGATAGTTTTGTAAATATGACAAAAGTATAAGGGTAACATATACACCAAGCTCGTCTTAACTTAAGTCAATTGACTTCAAAATGGTTTATTTTTATTCTTATATTTTTTTCCTAGAAATAATTTTAATTAAAATCAAATATTATGTAATTGTAATAATCTATTGAAAATACAATTTTTGTAATCTTACTAAATTTTTATGAATTTTTCTAATTTAAGGCATTAAAAAAAAATTCATAAAAATTTAATAATATCATGAAAATTAACTTTTAAATGGATTATTGTATCTACATAATATTGACTTTCAAATGAAATTAATTTCAGACAAAAAAATATAAAAGTAAAAAGTAAACCAGTTGACTTAAATTAAAATAAATTATTTCATAATTTGAGAGTATTTTATCCTTATTTAATATGTAAGATTATAAATCATATAATATATTTAAATATATATTTTAGGTTCATTTTAACCCGAGGTTGGTTCCGTTCCACATGCTCGGGTTGGTTAAAAATTCATCTTTCAGATTAAATTGTTATCCTAAAACCATTTTCTTGACATTATCTTTTTAAAATTTTTCTGTTTATCAGTTCACAGCTGCACAAACTCAAAATCGACATCTGTCATCAGAAATAAATTAAATCCCAGTCATTTTCCATAAGCGTTGTAACTCTTCGATACTGGAAAGGCTGGGAGATGTATCTCCCAGGAGAAGTAAAAAATGACGTGGCTGTTAAGTTAATCCGCTGGAGTGGCGCCATGATTAGGGAAAAACAGATTATCAATCGATTAAATCAATGAGCTAAGCCCATTTTAGGCGCAACATAGACAAATGGGCCCACAATTGTTTACTTCATACGCCAGCTCACCCCCCTCAAACGAAACGACCCCGTTTTCTACTCGACAAGACCTAAAAAGTAAGAACCTTCGTCTACTCTCTAGACCCAGAGCTCTTTTATCGTTATCCAATACCACATCAAATCAAACAAGCCGGGTTACCAATAGCGGGAAAGATAATACCACTAATCCTCCTAATAAGATGTAATTACCATCTAACAATTTGTTGGTTAGAAAAAAATTCATGTCCATCCTCATTCTAACGTGCCATGTGGCGGCTTTTCTTTGTTCTGTTTCTAGCTACGCCACAAATTAGAATGCCAACGCAACACCACAATCATGGTTCCCTCCCCCCCAGTCCATTACCTAATCCAATTCCAAAGTCCAGAGTCCAATCAGTTAGATTTGGACCGGGTTCGGGTCCATGGATCGTCGGCTGACCCGTTTGGGTATTTGACCGGCGGGGCGGATTGCCCCATGCTGAATGGATAAGGCTTTGGATCGAAAGCGCCATTTCAGGTTTCTGCAGAATTTTAAAGAGGTTGTCTTGTCGCTGCTTGCGGACTGGATGGCGATGGACTCATTTGTCGTCAATATGTATGAGAATAGAGAAAGGCCGTAAAATTAGTTACTCCCAACTTGCCAAAAAATCAGTATAAAAGTCTCTAATTTTTTTTTTCAGTATTTTCAATGTACTTTAATTTGCTTTAAATTATTATTTTAATATATATTTTTACCAATATTTTTATTTACATGTAAAAAATTAAAAATAAAAGTGAGAACAACACACCAACTTTTTCAACTATTGTAAGCTCCGCGCTTAATCAAATGATGCAACATTGGTATGACATGGGGAGTAATACAAATTCCCAAATTGTGATATTGATTTTTTGCTACAATAAAAAAAAAATATTTCTTACATCTCAAATTGGTTTAGATTTTTGGGTTTGTCTGGTGATTAAGAAAGATGACAGAATTTATGAATTATTTTCAATTGAGGATGAAAACGGAACAACAATTAAAGGGTAAGCACTAGTCATAAATTTTATCCTTCAAGCTAAAATTTTAACTAGGGTATATCTTCTAGAGTAACATAAATCATCACGGGAATAGAAGCGAAAACGGTAAAAATTTACCTTTTAGTACTGAAGTAAATAAAAATATTATAAAAGTAAGGGGGAGAATGCCATTCTAGAGCAGGAGCGATGACTAAAGTCTAAAGTAGAAAGATTTATCACTTAACTCTAAAATGTTAAATAAAAGTTGAGACAGTATCACTTCAATAATTTTTATTTTTTCTGCTGATTTATTAAAGCTGCAAGTTCTAGTTGCAAATTTAGTAGTATGATCAAAGGCAAGACGAAAAAGAGAGGAATAGGAGAGAAGGTCCCATGGACATGAAATGTTGGAGAGCGACCTTTTCTCCCGAGGATAAGGGTTTGATGGCTTTGTGTCATTCTCCAACTGCTCTCCCGGCTCTCACAAATTATTTTTGAATAAAAAATAAAAATAAGCTTAATTATAATTTACCCCAGAGCTTTAAGTGAAATTATATTTTACATATTTTACTTAAAAAATATAAACTTTACCCCTACATTTTTAATACAATCCAACAACAACTCTAGAAATCTTAATTTAGACTATACGATTGTCAAATTCAAGTAATTTCAATCTATATAGTATTTTTATAGTTAACTAATATTTTAAAAAATACTATTTTAAAAATAGAAAGAAAAAATTGACAACTTAAAATGTTCATTAACTGTAAAAAAATACATCATATATACTAAAATTACTGAAAAATGATTATCATAATATCTAAATTAAAATTTTATAAGTAGTTGTCAGACTATATTGAAAAGTTAGGGACAAATTTTATAAATCTGAACATGAGAGGTAAAGTGTAATTTCACCTAATCTGTAGGGGATAGATTGTAATTATACCAATCTAATAAGTCTCTTGTCAAACTTCAAATTTATATTTCAATCCAAGTATGGAGACCTTGGTTTTACCAATGCGCTGACACCTATAAGTGATTTAGCGAAACAAAAGTAACTCAAATGACTATATTACACGATTTAAATTTACTTTAAAATAGCTACATGGCAATTTGAATTCAAGATTTTTTTCAGATTAAATAACTCATTTAACAAATTATTTTATTTTTTACTAACTGTTTCTAAAAAATACCATTAGAAAGCTAATATTTTAAACACCTAATCACTTAAGTAAATCTTTTCAAAAATTAAGTATTTTTTTATGATTTCTTTATGTACCTAAGCCAATAAAATGAAAAAACAAGAAAAAAAATTATTTCTCTACAAGAAATACGTTAAAAACATTTTTTTGCTCAAAATTTCAGTAAATAATCAATTAATCACTAAAGATTAAAATAATGTATTAGATAATCTACTTTTTAATTTCAAAATAATACAACATATAATTTCAAAGTTAATATGCAACAGTTGTTATAATTTAACAGATTTCATCAACTAGAAGATAAAAATGAAATATTTCAAGAATATTTAGGACCAAAAAAATAACATTAAATAGGTTGAAGATTAATATGAAATAATAATTAAACTTCAGAGACTCCACCAAGTTTTTACTTTCATGACTTTTGTTTACCGTAAATTTGGCATTTCCATACAATTCAAATGATTCTCTTTTCCTAAAATTTTTGCCGGGGTAATATCTGACTTCCTAAAATTTCATGGTCTTAGATTCTGTGTGCTGTTCCCTCCCAACTTTACCTTATTGGCTGCTATCTTTGTGCTAGACGAATTTATTACTGGAAGGCTTTCCATACACCCAGTTGCCCGCCAAGGCCCGAGGGTCACATTTAAATCTAATCCGAAATAAAAATAAAGGGACCCATATTAAAGACCATCATAAAGTCAATCCTACATTCCTACTCCACAACAATTCCACGAAACATTTTTTTTTATCTGGCACTTTGGTCCTCATGTCCTACTTTCGAAAATATTTGGGTAACTAAAATTTGAATCTGTACCAAAAGTTCGACCATGCATTTGGTAAATACTTCTCCTGTCTCAAAAATATTGATAATTATCTTATTTGCGAAAAGGTTTAAGTACTGTATTGACTTGATCAGATTGGTTTTCGTATTAAACTTGAAAAGGAACAAAAATTAGCTGAATTAATAAGGGTAGATCAAAAAAAGCTAAACAAGCGTTAATGATAAACTTAACTTCATTCGACTCAAACTCTTTACAATATTCTTTAGGAAATTTTTTTACGTAAACTAATTATTTTTTATAATTTTTTTATATTTAATAAATTCCTTTATTATATTATCTATTAAATTCAAGCTATCATTTAAATATTTTTTTTCAAATTTTCCTGACTTACGAAATTTTTACCCTAAATCCAAATCTTGTGACACTAACTTTTAAAATTTTAATTTTAATTATTTATATAATTATTTCAAAAAATATCACGTTTAATAAACAGTTTGAACGATCCATTTTAATTTGTAAAATAGTTGGAAATTTTATTTTTGGGTAAAATGCAACGGGGGACCTTAATTTTTTGTTATCCTAATTGAGTACCTTACCTTCAAGTTGTCTCAGTGATGTACTTTATCTATTATCACACGTCCTATCTACGTACTTTCTATTCATTTTAAGATTATATCTAACGAAAAATGCTAATGTGGCATAAAAAAATATTAAAATAAATAATAAAATAACACTTGTGATCCTTTAATTTTTTTTCCATCCACAATTCTGAATCTAACCCCTTAACTACTAAAATCCTTTCAAATAAAACTAGTTAATTTGAAAAGAAAAAAGCCCATCAAACTGCTGCAAGCTCAAGCCTCCATTGTCCAAATCCAGAACGTCCATCGATTGCTGCAAGCCTGAAGCCTTCATCCGATTGCTGCGAACGTCAAAACCTAATGCTTCCATTGTTGAACCCCAAAATGTCATATTGTCATATTTGTCAGAACTTA
Organism: Aquilaria agallochum; assembly: GCA_000696445.1. Lineage (NCBI taxonomy): Eukaryota > Viridiplantae > Streptophyta > Magnoliopsida > Malvales > Thymelaeaceae > Aquilaria > Aquilaria agallochum. Next base: position 51,638 of record KK899330.1, on the reverse strand, counting down.
AAGCCTCCTTCCGATTGCCGTGAACCATGGCTGAATTTAAATGAACCATGGATCAAAGTTGGGAGGACAAAGCTATGGCGAAAACCAAGGTAAAGAGGAAAGGCGAAGCGAGATGGTTGGAAGAGATCAGGGCTTCTCTCCTTGCTCGCTTGTTAGTCTTTAGGGCAGTGGAAATAGTGCGATTTTGACACCAATAACGTGATGGGGATTTGTGGGGATTTTCAATCGGCCGATGCATCAATGAAGGGGGATTCCTTATGTTTTCACTCATCTCAATTTTACATACTTGAATTGAATTTTGCTCCTTTTTCTCAAATTGGATTTTGTGAATCGGATCTCAAGCAGAGGATTGACGATGGGGTTCCAGGGCGAGGTAGTAGTAGATGCAGCAGTTTATGAAATATAGATGTGGCGGCGGTGATGACGCGCGAGGAGCAAGTAGTGACAGCGGAAAAGCAATGGAGAAAATTTGAGCAATGGGTAGTTGCGGTGAAGCAACAGAGTAGAGCAGCAGCTTTAGGGAGTTTGAGTTGTGTGGAGGGCTGTGTGGTCGGCCGGCAGCGGAGTTGGCTAGAAGGCAGCTGGGCTAGTGGCTGGTAGTAAATATAAGAGATTAGGGTTTCAGGGATACAATTGAGTTAAGTAGAAGTTTAAGGGTTATAATTAGTAATTTTAACAGTTTGAGAACTACTAGTGTTATTTTATGGTTTATTTTAGGGTAAATTTCATTTATGGTCCCTAATCTTATCACGTTGTCCTAAATGGGTCCCTAACTTTCATTTTGTCCTATTAAAGTCCACAACCTCCCTATTTCTATCTCAATCGTAGTCCTTCCACCATTTTTATGGTTAACATTGACAGAATTTTTGTGACAAATGCCAACATTGGTCTTACATTTTTTTATTCTCACTCAAATAACCCTCAAACTAATAAATTTATCACTACAACCATCGCCATATCATTGTGAGGGACAACGAGATCGAGCACGGATCTCTGCATCTTGCAACAATCTTTTGGTTCAGGAAATGGTTTCGAGATTATCTATTCTGGGGAAGAATCAAACTTTGACTATCTTCGCAATTTTGACCACGGGATTTTCCCACGCGATCGCTTCGCGTCCAACTACTTTGTAATCGTAACTGCAATCGTGTCGATCGAAGTACTGGTGATTGGCGCATAAAAGCTCGCCGCAACGGCAACGGAACCCGGTCAACCCCACACGCTTCCTACAACCAGAGCATATGCTCACAAATTTCTTATTCGCAGTAGGTGCCGCATTGGTCTCCAATCGATCGAAAGCCAATCGCCTGCTATTCAATATCGTTGTGGCCATGGTAGCTGCGGTAGCAGCAGACGCGTCAGATCGAGCCTCCAATGAGCTAAAGGAGATAGATCTAGGTGACGGCTCGCTGGAAAACTTCATGATCAAGGGTCCGATGGAAGGAGCAACAGTGGTGGCCGCAGGAGATAAGGAGGGGCCGGCGGTGGAGGTGTTGAAACATTTCCGGCACTTGTTGTTGGTTGTGAGAGGAGATTGTGGTTATAATCATAAATTTATTAGCTTAAGGGTTATTTGAGTGGAAATAAAAAAAAATGTAAGACTAATGTTAGCATTTGTCACAAAAATTCTACCAAAGTTAACCATAAAAATGACGGAAAGACTATTGAGACAAAAATAAGGAGGTTGGGGACTTTAATAGGACAAAATGAAGGTTAGGGACCCATTTAGAACAATACGATAAGGTTAGAGATCATAAATAAAATTTATCCGTTTATTTTATTATTTTTTTATGTAAGGTAATAAGAGATAAAATACCTTACTATGACAACTTAAAAGTAAAGTACCCAATTCGAATTAAAAAAAAAAAAAAGGCTAAGGTAACCAGTGAATTTTACCATTTTATTTTCATATAACCTTTTTTCACTTGAGCCATAGGGGTTTATTTGTCATAGAACTTTTCTTTTTCTTTTTTGATGAGTATGTTTCGAATTTTTTGAACTTTTGAAAAACGAAAAAGACATTCATCCGAGAATTTTATCTTTAACTGTTTAAGTGGAGCTGGTGGTCCACACTCCATATATCACCCACTTTCAGAAATTTTTTCACAGCAAATTTTTTTAATTAAAAATATTACGCCAGCCATTTTAATTTTAATTGTGAGTTCAACGAATCTGGCCCTAGATTTAAATTTCTCCAACGCTCAGGTAAAATTTAATCCTACTGTGTAAAATTTCATCCTAATGGATAAAATTTCTGATTCCAGACCCTAATCCTGTTGCTGAACTCCAATTCCTGCAAAAACACCCAAAACAAAACAGAGAGAAAGGTTAAATATCGAAAATAAAAAGAAAATGACTGAAAAATCATTCAGAATCAAAACCAGATAAGTGCAAAGGAAAAACATCACCCAAATAAAAACGAACAAAAAATTTAAAGATGCAACGAGGCTACGACGCTCGAAGTTAGACGAAACAACTCGATTGTTACCCAAATCAGACGTAGATCTAACTGAAAATTTAGTCAGGTTCCGATTGATTTTAGCAGATGAATTGTTATTAGTTAATACAAAATTGCTCGAATTTGCCATTAATGGCTCCAACTCGGGTATATTTACAATCGATACGAGGCACTATCAAGTCACCGGTCAGGGTTCCGGCCACCGGCGACATAAACAAAAAAACCCATGTCCGCACGGATCCCACAGCTCAGATCGCCAACCAATTCGCCTAAATCTGATCTCACCGCCTCCGGGAAATATGATTTTCAAGCATCCTCTGCTTTAGACATAGAGCAGAGCCGGCTGGGCCGGGGCTGGAAATCGGCGCGGCGCCGCTGCTGGTGAGAGGAAGGTCGAATCAGAGCGGTCAGAGCTCTCCTAACCAGCTCGCCCTCCACGCCTCCGATCCTGACTAGTGAATTAGTCATCGCCNGTTGCAGAAGCGGCCGGAGGGGGAGAGTGAGCGCGTCACTGGGCCGTTCAAGGATCTTCTGGAAGACACCGCCATTTTTCTGCTGCAGAGTCAGGGAGGAATTTAAGGTGTTTAGCTGTTCAATTGGGCAAACCTAGCTTTAGTATACCCATCGATATATAGGAGACGAGAGGCGGTAAAACGGGCCCGGGTTTGTCGAGATATTTTCGGAGTCGGGTTGCGTAAAGTCTATCTTTTGGCAGAGGCGCCCTTCGTTTTTTTGTTATTTGTGATTGTGACAAATGCTGATACATGTGTCCATTTAAACCACGCAAACCTACAAACAAAATAGAAACCCAGTTCAGTTTGGTATCCGATTTTTCAGGTTATTGATAAAATCAGTAAAATTAAAGTTGCTTAAGGAAGAGTTTTTTTTATTGGAAGGTCACAAAAAGTAAAAGCCAGAAGCTGAGATGAACTGGGTTTCCAATTAGCGAGAGGGTTACCTAATTGAACAGAATGAGAAAGTATAGGGGTAGGAGTGCAAGAGTGGGAAGCAATCATTGCAAAAGGAGAGTAGAATTGGATACGAACTAACTAACCAGAGGTTGACCCAGGGTTGAGTTAGCCTGGGGGCGCGGTCAGTCAGTCCGACGGATTGAGCAAAAGCTATGGGCGAGCGCTCCCCGGAAAAGAAACGACACGAAACGGCCGTTTCTTGTTACTTTGCTTTTTATTTTAAGTACCCCACTTTATTTTGTTTGTATTTTTCTTTTCAAAAATAAAATTAAAAGTATTTTTATCTGACAGCGGTGGCTGCTCTCACAACCGTGTGGCCACGTGTGGGCTGTACTTCCCAGTTTATGGCGCGCGACCTCTTTACTGTTCGAGCGGATTGTTCGCATTTCCCCTAGTAACCTTCCTGTTGTGCTCGTCGCATAATGAGCTAGGGAAACTTTTATCATTACAAAAACAAGGGAAGACTTCTATTGCAATTTTTATAAAAATTTTAAATATCTTGTGTATATGGTAAAAGACGTGTCTATATTCTATGTTAGGTTTGTTGGCTTAAATTTAAGAAAATTAAAGATTTTAATTTTATTTATAATTTAGTTTTAATTTTTTTATTTATTTAAAATTTAATTTTCTCATTTTAATGTGATTTGGGTTTGTGTGTGGTATATAAAAAGACTTATTATGTTAGGATTTTGAGTATAAAAAATAAACCAATGTGATGAAAATGTAAGATATAAGGGTTCCAAGAGGGAGAAAATGTCCGGAAGCCGGAAAGGGTTCGAATGAAAAGTCTTTTGTAATTCTTATATCTTGTAATTGTGTGGGGAGGCAAGATATTGGGGTTCTCAGTAGTGTGTAACCCAATGCAAAATCTAAGGATATATAATTTCTATATTGTGTTAAAATAAATTTTTCTCATCCATAAATATAGGCTAGTTAAGAGCTGAACCACGTTAAATTTGTGTTTGTTTGTTTGATCATGTTTGTTGTTTTGTTGGGCGTGATGGGTAATTGGGGAATTTTTTTCCAACATCTCAAAATATATTTTTTTTTATCTTCTAAAATTGAGTCTAATGAGTACATTTTTTTTTGCAGATAATTGATACCATACCGACACAAGAGTAAGCTTATATAAAAAGTCGAGCCCGTATACATGAAGAGCCCATTAAAGAGGGTCCAAAAGGCCCATAATGAACTCATTATGGAAAGAAACCGTTAACATAATAACCGAATCCCTCCATTATGAGATTCTCTTTATCTATGTGATCTTCACACTATTTTCCCCACTATCATACAAAAAGAACCCCATTTGCAATCTTGAGGTATATGATATTATCAAGATTATCCATAATGCAACTTCATATTACTCTCGAGAGACTGACTTAATCATCGAAGAGTTTCCCCAAGTATACATCCTGGGCTCTGATGTGATCTTTGAATACATAATATTTGGTTTACTTTAATCAAAGTACAAGGCTGGATCATTCGATTAAGTTGATGTCACTTTGACTACCAATAACATATAAGGATATAAAGTTGGATACAAGAAAATATATGAAAATCAATATATCCTTAATAGTATTCATAAGTACGTTTTGACAACAATTTTAAAAAGTCAAGAAGTATAGAATGTTCTTTATTGATATAAAAACAATATTACCATCATGAGATTGAGTAAAAATTGATCATAGTTTATAAGTTAGTTCCACATCTTGGAGATCTACTGATTTTTTTGTTGGTTCTAGTTTCATATGCAACCAAACCCGAGATGTAAACAAACCTAAGGTATATATATAGATATAAAAAATTATGATACTATTAAATTGTCTATATATTTATGTATTAAAATGAAAAACTATAATGGTACTTTGTGCTACTATTTAATTTTGTTAACTAAGATTTCTCTAATTAAGAATTTTGTGCGTTCTTAACAGTCAATATATATACTACGGTCAATTCTTAATGGTATGTCAATCTTAGACAGATCTTCTTATATCTAATTAAAAGATAGTATTTGATTTATTGGTATGATTTCATAAATTAATGTGCTCAATTTTTTTTTTTTAGTTTTAAAATAAGTTAAAATAAAAAAACTAGACACAAAATTTTGGTCCTATTCAATTCTCAATTTTCAGATTTGATAAGAATTTTTTTTAAACAAATACTATTTTAGATTAGTTCGGCTCCATTAAAAAACTCAACCAAGACAGTAGACACTAGTACACCCTACTTCTACAAGAGCAATTTTTATATTTATACTTTCCTTGAAGAGAAGAATGTGGATGAGGATCTGACGATCTGTTAAGTTGTGGAGCCGCAGCAGCATATGACACAAAACGTGACGGTCCGTTTACAAATTAAAATCGTTTGTTTTTGTAGCAGTCAGTTCCAAAGTAGACATGCCATGCGCCTGTATCGCTCAACCGCCACCTGCCAGGGATTTTTCCCATGGCACTGCCCGACAAATTAAAACCCAAACTCAAACTTATCTAACCACAAACAAGTGCGCGCGAACATGGAGGGTCCTTCACATCCGATCACCCTATAAATTAGTATTTTTTAGTACAAACATCAATATTTTAAATTAAAATATGTGCCTAGAACAATCAGCAGAAGCGAGGGCTGGCGTGCCTAACCCTTTTAATTTCGTCTCTATTACAATTTGAACGTGGGATTTCCAATTTCCTAATTATCAGTTTTATATATTGAGTTAAACACAAATTAATTGACATCTGCTTTTCTAAGGTAAAAACTTTTAAAGTAAGTGCCAAAGTTGTGCCAATGAAAGAATGACGAGGCATATTGCAACAGGTCCACGAGATCTCGTTAATAATTTAGTGAAATGGCATAATCTGGTCGGGAAATATGGAAGCAAGCTAAGCACATCCTTTGGCCAGATTTCAGTTTCCACAACAATAATGATGTAGATTCGTACTCCTTGAACCGAAAGTTTCACCAATTCTTTAGTATTCAAAACTTTTTGGTACATTAAATATTTCATTAACTAGTTAAACTCTTAAAACTTTTCTTAATTTTTGAAAAATCCTAACACACCTCCTCTCTTCTCCTCTAACCTATTCTCTTTTGTAGTCACCATTCTATGTCGTTTTCTGTCAGATCCAGTCTCTGGTTGATTCTTTTTTAATCTTTTAAGTGTTTGACTGATATTATCTTATGTTATTTATTAAATTTTATGATGAATGCAATCTGATTCAAATTTTGGTATTTAAAAGTGATTCAAGACTCTTATATGATGTATCTTCAATTGAAGTCGGGTAATAATGGATCCACGCATTTTAGGTTCACCGGAATTTCGGCTCTACCAAGGTGTTCTGCCGCTTGGTAACAAATATGTAGACGAATGCATAGAATAATGTCAATCTTTATTTTTTCAGATTTTTATAAGCAATCGTTTTATTTTTATAATTAGCTTTGTTCAAGCCTCTAACATTTGTTTAGTTCTAGCATTTCTTGGTTATTATTGGCTTGGTATGAATTTTTTTTTTTCAGTTATTGGTGGGTTTTGTATTTCAGATTTATTCTGACTCATATAGAATGTTCGGCTTGATCCGATTTTCTTTCCTTCATTCGGTGTTGCAAAAACGAGTAGCCTCTTTATGCCTAGTTTTTTTTTTATTCCTGTTGGCCCTTACAATTTTATGCTATTATTGATTTGTAAGATGTTGTTTGACTCACTTTTAATTGAAATAAAGTATTTTTATAAAAAAAAATCTTAATTTATTTAATTTAGGTGCCGTTAGGTGCATGATTGGGGGATTAGATATATTCTCAAATACCTAAAGATAAATCCGATCAAAATGAGCACATGATTATGAACAAAAGATAAGAGACAATATCATGATTGAGTTATCGCTTAATCAAAAAGCAATAATAATTATTTATGGTTTATCAAATAATATCATCCGTCCAATATTATTTGCTTTATTTCACAATATTTATCAAAGTTAATTACATTTATTCATTTTATTATTTAATATAATTAAAAATTATATTAAATAATTATAAGTCTTCATTTATCATTTATACAAAATTTTTACATTTAAATATTAAAACATTGAAGATAAAAAAATTATCTTTTACAATCGTACCTACATGGTTTAATCCTGTTGTTTATAACAATCTTCCCTCCCGTCTGGGATGAAATATAAAGTATTCACATTTTTTTGTTGAGTACCTCTTCAATAATTTTCCTCCCAAGAGCGAACAAGAATAGTCTCTTGCGTAAACAGAATTTTGAAACCGATTGAACCATGCCATGCTGCCATCTGTATTTCCAAGTCCCGATCGTATCTTCGTGATGAGGCTATGGCTATTTAATTAGTTGGAACCCATAAAACAATACATGTACTGTACCTGCACGAGCTAGATCACCCTATCAACGATGATTTTGGGGGCTTGAGAAGTTGGATTTCCATCCCTACCAACCTAATCCGCACCATGACTTGTGTATTAAGCTTACGGATTTGTTGGCGAAAGGCAAACTCCTCACATCGTTGATTGGTACACAACGAGATTTTTCCCTGATTATGCATTAATCCAAGGCAGAGTTTCTAGATATTCTAGCCATATATAATAAGATAAAACATCTAAACAGGTTTCGGTGTGGTAGGGATACGCATCAAATACCCATTAGATGACATTATTTTTGTTCTTTCAAAATTTATGCTCCTAGTTGTAAATGCCTTATTTGATTCTTAGATTAAGATGTCATAGTTAAAAGATACAGTGGGCTTCATATTACATAACTGATGGAAGGGAGGGACTCCCAAGGTTGGTGCCAAGTTCACTATTTACTTGGTGCTCTATTTGACAGAGATTGGAATGGAGGAATAGTGAGTGTTTGTAGAGAAGGGACCGTACTCCCAAATGTGAGATGAGGCTTGTTTGGCAAGCGAAGGAGAATTTCTTGGGGATACGAGAAGGAGAAGAGGCATGGTTGTCTAGCGAGAACGCCCAGTGTGAGTGAGATGGCAGAACAAAAAATAGCATATTTGGTGTGAAAGGTGTGAACAAGGAGGCTCAGCGACAAAGTGGATCAATGACGGAGAAAAGGTGTTGTCTAGTAAAGATGTGAGCTGGACTAGAGTTACTGCATGCATTGGCGAGGAAGCTTGAGGTGTAGGAATGGCACGTCCAGAGATACTGCTGGCAACGACATACAAGTAATTGGAGGTTCAGTCGGGGACAGCGATAAGCTCTTCAAGGAGTCAAGGAGGCAACGATGATTCAAGCCTCTTTAGGCGTTGGAGGCAACTTTGTAAGTGAGCAAATTAGGGTTGTTGATAATGAATTGGGTGTGGGCTTGGTAAGTGGGCTTGAATTAATAAATAGTGACCTGGAGAATAGAGATTTGAAAATGTCTATTGAGTTAAGAAAAAAGAAGATTGGGCATGTTTTTTCTAGTATAAGGAGCAGTGAAAATAAAATTGAATTAGTATAGGAGAAACAAGTAATAAAAATGATTCTTACTTAATCTTCCATAGGGTCCTTCATGTTTGAAGGCAGCGAATAAGCTGTGGGAATAGGATTAAGGGACTTTGAATCACATGGCCCCTCCTGGGCCAGACCAAGAAGCCTGTGAGAACTTGTTCCACACTAGTCGCAATTGGTTAATCGATTATATGTACACTAGTTAAAACCTTTATAATTTTAGTTAATTAATCCTACAATGCAATCATGCATGAGTATGTGTTTTAAATTTATCAATAAAACAATGAAATGATACTTAAAACAATGTCATGGCATTGCATTAAAATCTAACATCAAAAACGTCAAAGCATACAAAGTATTTATGAGATTAACTACACATAATCAACTGCGTGTGAATATCCAAGCTAAAGTAGACTATGCTCACACCCAAAAGTGACTCTAGATTACATTACTTATACATGAACATTAGAGGTAAACTAGTGTATGAAAACTATACACTCAATAACACTTCTGAGATCCATAACTAAGCTCCCACTTTAGAGCAACTGCCGGTAGCAAGCTCCAAAGACCTTCATTATGGTTCACTAGCCTATGTCAGCCAAATAGACAACTGTAATTAGCATCATAACCTAACTAACATGCAAACCAAAAAACTAGAATCACAAGGATTCAAATAAACACAATACTTGCTTGTGAGATTATCTTAACAACCCTTAATGGTTGTTGGCTCTCTAAACCTAAAAGTTGGACAGCAAATGCTGAGAGAGTGAATAAAAAATTCTCAACAAGGGATCCTTCAACCTGCAAGAAAAATACAGAGGACACACACATATATGATATATGAAATTTACTGTGTGCACTTGCAGTCTAAGGGCTAACATATGCATATATATTCAAGTCCCTTGGGACCCCTCCTCATCCTAGTTCTCTCATGGACATCATTCTGTACCTAGTGAGTTCTGGCCTCGAACTCCCTCCTCGTAAGCCTTAGCTTATAGATGTAGTAACTTTAATCTTTCCTTAATTGTTGTGCAGGTGAACATGGTAGATGCACATCACTTTAGTCCTAATGAACTCATTAGGTGTATTAAGCCTCCATATAGTGCCCCAAGTCCTCAGACTTGCCTAGGTCACTTATGTACTAAGCTTCCACCCTAAATCCTTTCCAATAGCTCACTAGGCATTCACTTGTGCATCAAGTAACCTTGCCTAGGCTACAAGTGCACTTTCACTCAAGGAAAACACTTATCTACCATTTCTTGGTTCACTCTAATGGAGTGGCAATTACCATGTTTAGACACATTTACTAGGTTCTTTAGAACCCACCTAGGTGCACTAAGGTTCCCACATCAAAGCCTCAAATCCAAAGGCCCAACTAGGCTTCTGATTGTACTAAACCTTGCACCTAACGAACGGTGCTCATTTGTGACCAAACATGCCTTCACTCTGGAAAAACTACATCTAAACTTGGGCAATTCTAGACTTGCTGAAGGCATGGAAATGATGGTACTCCCTCTTAGTTTTGTGTGAAATCTTGAATCGCTTCAATCGGATACCCGAGCGAAAAGTTATGGCAAAAACACTACAACATGTCAATGCTGTCGAGTGCTGGCGTTTAGGTGTCGAGCCGGTGCTGTAGCACTAGAGGCCATTTTTCTTTAGGTTCCCAATGGGGTCTTGGGAGCTGTAGGCGCTAGGCCCCAAGGCCTGAACCTTCTTTTACATGCCTAAGGTTTTTGGGGGCTTCCAATGCTTCCCAATGGCCCTAGGAATGTCTCCACTTGCCTCAAACCTGCACGCACACATGTACTAAGCCACAATACACCATTCAAACCAATCTTATGGTACCTATAAACACCACACAAATCATTAAAATGTCACTAGTCCAACATGTTTATCACCATCCACCAACTAACATCATTCATAAAATTACTTGAATTCTACCACAAGCAAGCTATGAATGATATCAAATATGCATGAATCATAAATCTCTTACCTCAATTCCATAAAAATTAGCAAGTATCAAGCCTCACAAGCTACAAATTCCATGCTCATGGTTCTACTTAAAGGTTTTCCTAGGTTCTAAAGCAAACATAAGGCATATGGCACTAAATTAAAGTAATCGAAGTAAAACCCAAGCTTCAATTAACTCAAGAAACATGAAAACAACATGGGCAAGAGGTTACCTCAAGCACACAAGCTTGCCCAAGCTAGAAAACATCTCTGAGAGATTCAAAAACACCAAAACAAGTGTAAAACAAGCTTCCTCTTGCTTGGGCACCATGAAAGCCTTTTAAATTTGGCAAGAAACCATGAATTTGTGAAAATTTGGGCAAGAGAAGGAGAGGGAAAAAGAGAGCTGCGAAAATGAGTTGGGAGGATAATGGAATAGTGGCCGGAAATTCCTTTCCATTTGTGTTTTATATATAAAACTACCCCCATCCCTAAACTTTTTAAGTTATTGCAAACATAACCCTTCCCCAAATAGTAACTAGGTAATTAAAAACTTAAGCAAAGTTTCTAACTTGGGCTTTGGCTTTAAAAAAATGTCATTTTTACTCCCGGGACACATCTCGACCCTCCATGGTGCAAAATGACAAGTGCCTTTGGGAAAACATAGTGCCATAAACCACTCGGAACTAGTTTGAATAACTTGTTTGATTTTTCTAATTTACCTCTAATTAAGGTACTTAAGCTATGAATTTATGAATTTACCTTACTCACTGAGCATTCTGCTAGAAGGGCTATAACATTCTCCTCACCTTCGAGAATTTGGTCCTCCAACTTTAATCTCCCCACCTTAAGATATTATCCTATGGTATGGTGCCAACATATCCCAATCAAACCTACCAAGTGGTGTCGGTCACACAACAACCAACTTGGCATCAAACTACCCAACTCGCTTGGCTAATGCCCTCTGGCACTTAAGTCAGGCCTTATCTCATATAGGTACTATGGCCAAGGCCATTCTTTGTGCTCACTCTGAATTGTAGTCTGATTATTGTTCACTATTCTCCCCACCTTAACTTAAACTTACTTAGTCTAAACACCTTAATGCAATTTTTATTCTTGAAGACTATATTGTTGCCTCTCCTTAACTTCAGCACACGGTACTATTAAACGACATCTGACTACTCTAAGCGGTCCCAATAAATCCAGTGATCATTAATTCTTCACACCAAACTCTATGCCGAGTCCTATAATGTAAAATAGCTTAACAAGCTTTTAAAAGCTTGTCCACTAACCTTATAGTGATAGGATCTTACAGAAAGTTCGGCACCAACAAATTTCCTTTATTATCTCCTGTGTGCCAGAACCCATTAGTGTAAGCTAACTTAACAAGTTAAACTTGTCTGTTAACACTCACAATAGAAAAATTCCACTTTAGGTTCGGAACCCATGCTCTTGTACTAAACTCCTTAGCGCAAGCTAGCTTAACAAGTATGAAACTTATCCACTAACTCTTACACAATCAGTTCCTTACTTTAGGTTTAGTACCCGACAACTCCTAACATTCACTAAACTAAATGTGCCATAAGAGTACTATGGCTTCACCACATACACCACTAGCACCTTAAAGCATACTTCACTCCAAGTTCCACTATACTCATGGGCCTTTCTAAATCAGTGAACCACCGAGAGTTGTAAGTGCTGGCCCACCCTAGAGTATAAGTCTTCTAATGCTCCCTTCAAATAGCCCTATGCATCAGGCATAACCGTGCACTGGGTTAGGTAGCCATACACTACTTTTGCATCATGATCCTACTGTTTTGGTTACTCTGAGGCTGCCACCCAGCACTCGGCAATTTAGCTGATGATAGGATACCCAAGTGGAAGGTCTTGACACTTCAACTACTCCACTCAGAGTATCCTAGGTGCCCAAAGCCTACAGACTCAATCTCTTCACTTTCCTGCACATGGAGCCCAATTCCCTACACATGTCGAATTAACTCATCGGGTGTGTCTTTAGTACACTTACTCTTCGACCACCAATACTTACCCCATGTCTAGAGCACTTATGGGGTCCTTTGTTGAGTTGCAAGGTACTAATTGATCCTATGCCGACCTATGCATCCTTGGCTCGGTAGTCAACTGGACACCTTGGGCCATTCACTAAGCTCCAATGTGCCTCTCATCTTACTCAACTCCTCAACCACATCTTAGGCCTCCTAGCCTCTAACACTAACAAACAACTAATCAACAACAATCATCACTTAAACCATGGTTACAAAGAACCATCTCCACATTCCGTGCTAAACTACAATACCATAGCTAAACCATGCATAGCTCTTATTGGGACGATGTATCCTTGGCTTTATCTTGTCCACTAAACTTACTTGGTGGGTGAATTGACATCACCATTTACTTTAGTTAACTATCATGAGGTGTTTGGCCATGGAAAAATCGCTTGGGTGGCTCGTCCCCTATAATTCCACATAGTGCTCCAGCTATGTTCCTCAAGATGGGTTCTATCCTTTGGAGTTATGGGCCTACCCACTAGCCTCAACCAATATTGCAGATCACAAGCCCTTCATTTTAAATGAACTAGGGTCAAGTGAAGTGCTCTAACTCTAGGCTTTAACTCGCTCAACCAATATCCTCACCAACTAGGCTTCTAACTGTTACAACCCTCTACTCCGGTGAACATAGTAACTATCAGAGTCACAAAATAGACACATAAGCACAATTGTATTTATAATAGACTTAGCACTTTGATTACTAAGTATGACACTTAACTAGGCGAGAGATTACTTCACCTTGTGGTTATATGTGAGTCGTCTCTGAACTGGCCATAGTGAACTCTCTCTCATGGGTGTTCCTCGAACACCACCCATAGGGCTGAGGCAAAACATCCTTTTTCTAGCATCACTAGGTCATTTCTGACCTGATAGTTCAATGTTCCACTAACTTACTAACACTAACAAAAACATCAAGTGATCACCACAGTGTCCTTGCTTCCACTTAGGACTTAGTCCTTTACCTACTCGGCTAGTTTCACTAGTCGAGTCTCTATTCTTCCACAAGTCAACTTGGTGGCCCTCAACTCCACTTAACCTTGAGATAATGACAATCATTTCTATTGCCCGGGTCCTCTTACTACATTCTGGCAGTCATGCCTAACCCTAATAATGACCATACTCCTACTGGCTCAACCTAGGGTTTATAGCTTGCAAATGAATAAACCTATCCATCCACTTACCCTTGGATGAGTTCCTTACTCCTTGTTTCTTCTGTGGTTATACCTGCATTCCACGATTAGAAATAAAAATTGAAACTTACCTACTTACCTTTGCAGCATCTGACTGAACTGCTTCATTGCTCAACTATTCAACGAGTCAGTTGTTCATTATCAACTAGGCCACTGAAATAACTCATGCAAGGAGACAACCTATGGAACTCTAAAACATTTCTAAGGCATTTAGGCCTTCACTTATGTGGTTTCACACACTAGCAAGTGTGTTCTAGGGTGCCAGGTATTAACCCAATACTTGGTGGATCATTAGGTTTTTTATGCGCTTGGGCTAGCCCTTAACCTTGCTTAAAACTACTACCTAAAAGGCCAAAATATAACTATGCCAGTAAACTAATGCAAAAACTTACCAACAAAGTAACTAGAGTACTAGTGAAAGATTATAGACTTACCTCACACTATTCATGCACTGCCCACAAGTTCACTATGTCTACCCATCGCACCCGGCTGATGGCTGCCTTGTTTAACCACTTGACTAATAGAAGTAAAACCTGAAATACTGTAGTAGTGCACTAGGTCAATTCCTTGTGGCAATAGCTATTGGGGACAAACTTCCTAGGTTCGTCTTAACTTAACCGAGCCCAAATATAAAATTAGTCTAATGAGCACTCAAACCGTTGGCAACATGTCCTAAGTGCATCCTAAGAACCATGTACTTTTTGCACCCTGGGCGTAAGCTCATTCTCCTATATGTTCCATTCTTGTTTCTCGATTTCATGTCAACTTTCACACAATGGGGCGTGTTTCCCATGCTCCTACTATGTTGGATGAGCCAACCTCCACCTCACAGTTTTGTTTTTTCAGCTCGTTTATCTCTTTTTCAAGAGCTGCTGCATCCTGGACCACTTCCCAATGCCCACCTTAATGATTGTTAAACACCTTCATATGCTAGCTCAAGGCCTTAGGGAATTCAGCTTGAAGCTCCTACTTTCAATGATCAAGTACAAGAGCGCTATCATTATCACTTTATAGCCTGTATGACCAAGTGTTTTTCACTTAGGTCAGTGCATCGTTGAGTCTCTTCAGTGTTGCCTAACCCAGTCCAAGTTTATGGGTTCAAGTTCTGACACTTCTAGAGTAATCGACTCGACATTGTAGTAATCCTCAACTTGGGCATTTCCATATCCTCCTAGTCATACGGATCATGTATCCTACCTAATGTTTGAGGTCAAAAACAACTTCCTAAGATAGTGGTCACATCCCAACTACTTGTACCAAGGTGTTGTTCTGCCTTGGAGCAAGCCCAATCAATTGCCCCAATGTTGCCAAACTACACTACTAGGATTTATTCCTGGACCTTAGCATCCGAAACAACACCTGACCCAGTTTCACCATTGCAACCTGCAGCCAAAGCTAGATGACAACTCACAAATATTGGTTAGTACTAACTACCCTAGTATAACGACAATCCACTAGATCTCAGTTCCTAGCCTCCAATGACCATGATTGAGCTCCAATACCATACTGACATAATGCCTCATGGGCCAGCCTAGGAAGCTTATAAGAACTTATCTCACACTAGTCGTAATTGGTTAATTGATTATGTGCACACTAATTAAAATTTTTATGCTTCTAGTTAATTAATCTTACTATGTAGTCATGCATGAGTATTTGTTTTGACTTGATCAATAAAATAAATAAAAGATACTTAAAACATTGCCATGGCATTGAATTAAAACTCAACATCAAAACCGTCAAAGCATACAGAGCATTTATATGGTTAGATATACATAATTAACTGTGTGTAAACATCCAAGCTAGCGTAGACTATGCTCACACCCAAAAGTGACTCTAAAGTACACTACTCATTCATGAACATTGGAGGTAAACTAGTCTATGAAAACTATACATTGAGCAACTTTTCTGAGATCCATAACTAAGCCTCCACCTTAGAGCAACTCTCGGTGGCAAGCTCCAAAGCCCATCTTTACACTTCACGAGCCTCTATCATCTAAATAGATAACCGTAGTTAGCACCATAACCTAACCAATATGCAAACCACACAACTAGAATCACCAGGATTCAAATAAACCTAATACCTGTTCGTGAGCTTATCTTAACAACCCTCAATGGTTGTCAACTTTATAGACCTAAAATCTGCACAATAAATGCTAAGGGAGTAAGAATCAAAGATTCTCAGTAAGAGATCCTTCAACCTACAACAAAAATATTGAGGATATACATACATATGACATATGAAATCTACTACGCACGTTTGCAGTTTAAGGGTTAACATATGCACATATATTCAAGTCTCTTGGGACCTCTCCTCATCCTAGTCCTTTTATGGATGTCACTCTGTACCTAGTGAGTTCTGGCCATTAACTCACTATTCGTAAGCCTTAGCTTACCGATGCAGTAACTTTAACCTTCCTTTAATTATTAGGCAAGTGAACAATATGGATGAACCTCGCTTGAGTCCCAAGGAACTTACTAGGTGTACTAAGCCTCCACATAATGCCTCATGTCCTTAGACTTCCCTATGACACTTGTGTACTAAGCTTTGACCTTAAATCCTTGCCAAGAGTTCACTAGGCTTTCACTTGTGCCTCAAGTAACCTTTCTTAAGCTATAAGCACACTAAACCTTCACTTAAGGCATACACATATCCACCATTACTTGGTTAACCCTAATGGAGTGGCAATTACCATGGTTGGACTCATTTACTAGGTTCTTTGGAACTTACCTAGGTGCACTACGATTCTTGGATCGGAGCCTTAAATCCAAAGGCCTAACTAGGCTTTTAATGGTACTAAACCTTGCACCTGACTAACGGTGCTCATTTGTGGCCAAACACACTTTCACTTTAGAATAAAATACTTCTAAACCTAGGTAATTCCATACTTGGTGAAGGCATGGAAATGATAGTACTCCCTCTTAGCTTTGCGTGGAATCTTGAACAGCCTCAATCGGATACCCAAGCGAAAAGTATGGTGAAAACATTACAGCATGTCAATGCTATCGAGTGCTGGCACCTAGGTGCCAGTACCGGCACTGTAGCATTAGAGGCCATTTTTCTTTGGGTTCCAATTGGGGTCCTGGGTGCTACATGTGCCAAGCTCCTGAGGCCTTAACCTTCTCCTACGTGCCTAAGGCTCTTTGGGGGCTTCCAATGCCTCCCAATGACCCTAGGAATGCCTCCACTTGCCTCAAAACTGCATTTACACATGCACTAGGCCACAATGCACCATTCAAACCAATCCTATGGTGTCCATAAATACCACACAAATCATTAAAACATCACTAGTCCAACATGTTCATCACCGTCTACCAACTAGCACCATTCATAAAATTACTTGAATTGTATCATAAGCAAGCTATGAATGGTATCAAATATGCATGAATCATAAATCCCTTACCTCAATTTCTCAAGAATTAGCAAGCATCAAGCCTCACAAGCCCCAAATTCCATGCTCGAGATTCCATTGAATGGTTTTCCTAGGTTCCTAAGCAAACATAAGGCATATGGCCCTAAATTAAAGCAATCCACACAAAATCCAAGCTTTAATTAACTCAGGAAACATGAAAACAACATGGGCAAGAGGTTACCTCAAGCACACAAGCTTGCCCAAGCTGGAAAACACAACCAAGAGCTTCAAAAACACCAAAACAAGTGTAAAACAAGCTTCCTCTTGCTTGGGTACCATGAAAGCCTTCTAAATTTAGCAAGAAACCATGAATTTGTGAAAATTTGAGCAAGAGAATGAGAGGGCAAGAGAGAGCTGCGAAAATGAAGTGGGAGGATAAGGGAATAGTGGCTGGAAATTCCCTTCCATTTGTGTTTTATACACAAAACCACCCCTTCCCCAAACTTTTTAAATTTTTTGCAAAAATTCCTCTTCCCCAAATAATAACCAGGTAATTAAAAACTTAAGCAAAACTTTCTAACTTGAGCTTTGAGTTTTAAAAATGTCATTTTTACTCCCAAGACTCATCCCAACCCTCTAAGGTTCAAAATGACTATTTTTCCCCTAGGCAAGCTTAGTGCCATAAACCACTTGAAACCAACTACCCTTAAATTACTCATTTAATTTAGCTAATTCACTTCTAATTAAGTTCTTAAGCTACAGGTTTATTAATTTACCTTACTCACTGAGCATTCCTCTTGGAGGGCTATAACATTGAATGACCATAAAAAAATTTGATACATAGAGAAATTGGGACCTCAATTTGTGTCAAGAAGAGTTTTAGAGGCGTGGGGTCTTGTGCTGGTAATATAGAAAGTAAAGATTGCAATCTTGATGTTGCGCACTCTAATAGTTGCAACGAACGAGCATTGGATATGTTAGAAAATCTCAATAAGGCTAAGGAGCAAAGGAAGAGATGAAAAAAAATTATGGTAAAAAAATCATAATTGAAATATGAATTGAGAAGATTGGAATGGAGTTTAAAGGTTAGTGTTTATTTTTCTTCTTTTTCGGGGACATGAAGGGCTTGGTGTTTAGATTTATATTTTTTCAGTTGATAGTAGGAAGGTTGGGTTTATTCTTGTTTTGAGAGATTTTAAATGGGATTTCAGGCTTGATGTATAATTTGGGATGTTGGCCTTCTTTTATGTATTTAGGGTGTTATTGGGAATAATTTGTTCCAAAATTTTTCTAAAACCAAGTGTTTGTACTTTATTTTTATTTAATCTATTTATTTTTTTTGTTAAAAAATATACATATATAACTGACAGAAAGCGTACAATGTGATCAAGTTACCGTATCAAAAAATTAAAGTGTCTTGAGTTAATAGTTCAGGGATCAAAGTGTGCTAGTTGAAGTTAATGAGACAAAGTGTCCTAGTTAACATAATGGGGGAGTGTAATAGGTCACTATGTCATATAAAGTAAAATTCAAAGAATAAATTTACACTAAGTGCTACTTTAAACAAATTTTTGCACAAGAAAAATTCATTTGAGTATTGTACTCCTCCTATTGAAACAAAGGATGCAACATTTCTCTACTTAGAAAATTTAACATTTAATTTACCTCACTGCCTTTAGTTACCATACCCAATGTTCAATCAAAATCCATAATAGCTAACAAAGCTCCCTAGCCCCCACCACACCCCATTCAATCCTTAACCTAATCTCACCATCACCAATTTTGGCAAAGGTCGGCACGCACTTAGCAAAGGTGTGCTAGTGGCCTTTACCTTCTCTTTTGATATAATTGGCAAGTAGTTCATCCCTATGAGGTATCCAGATCATTCCTTGAGGCTAACCCTGCTATAGCGTAGAGTTTTGGTGGGTGTTGGTGCTGTAAGATTGATATACCTAGCTCTAATTGCATGGTTATTGTGAGTTATTGTGATCTAGAGTGGAAGGATGTCGAGGAGATTGGTCGGCAAAGATTGGATTGTGTTAGTTGAATCTTTGGTAAGATCAAATGGAACGAGCTGCTGGAGATGAGAAATATGAAAGGTCAAATTGGAAAGTGGAGGTAACTTATGAGCTTACTACAGAAATCTTCCCCAGTTAAATGTAGCAAGGAAAATGGAATAATAGTATTTTTCTAGCTTTGACAAGACACTAGATGTTGGTGTGGTGCATATACTAAATAGTTAGTCTTAAATTTATAAGAAAACAATTATAACAGAAGCATGATCTACAAAGTTATTGATAATTTATGTGTTTTATTATTAAGAGATAGTTACCAAATAGTTTAAAGTTATATTGTTAAAGGATAATTACTAGATAGTTTAAATTATAATTTAAAAAATTGACACAAACAGTTATTAATTTATGTTTTTGCTTTGATTATCAACCATATAAAGGAAATCTTTGTAACTAATTGTTTACACCACAACAAGATTTTAAAACTTCTCTATAAAAACATAAATTTTTGAAATTGAAATGAAAAAAAATATATAAAACTTTTAACACTAAAATTGCTTTCCTTAAATTACTATTTACTATTAGTATGTTCTCTCTCATTCCCAAAACTATTGCAACATATTCTATTTTATATAGTCTTAGATTTTTGTAATATTTTCAGATTTAATAAATTAATTTTACCATACTAACCTTCTTAAACTATCATTCAAATATTTATTTTTTTTAATATTTTCAAATTTCAAGAAAAAAGTTAAAAGTAAAATAAAAAATAAGGATTAAAGTCCACTGAAGGTACCTAACTTGTTATTTTACCCCAAATTGGTTCCTAGCCTTTAGAATTGTACTATCGAATTACATAAATTTATATAGCATGTCCTAATCAGGTATTTTCTATGGATTTCGCTATGAAATTGGATGGAATTTGATGATAGGATATTAAATCACATTAAAATAAATTTTTAACAATAATTTTGGTTCTCAAACTTATCCAATAAATAATTTTAAACCCTAAACTTCTAAATCTACTATTCCTAGCGTACATCCTCCCTTTATGTCCTCTCCCTAGCCTCCTTTGCCTACCTCCAACAATTTTCCCTAACATCTTCCCTTTGCAATCCTTCTTTTCACACCTTTCTAGTGATTCTCCTAAACATCTTCCCTCAACAATCCTTTTTTTTTTGCTCACCTCTAGCAATTCTTACCTCTAGTTCATGTCAAAGATCGCTCATCTCTTCGTTCGCGCCAAAGATGACTCATCTCTCTATTCCGCATCTTCGTCAAGGACAACCTTGTCTTTCTTATTCTATCTCAATTCCAAGGATGAGATAAACCAGAAAATGAAGAATCAGATGAACCTATAGGTCCCCCAGGCTCATTGCCTCTGCCGATTCACCCTCGTCCTGCAGATTAACCCTTGTCCTGCCAATTCTCCCTTGTTTCTTTAATTCTCGCTCAATTCAAGGCATGGAGTAACAACATTAGATTTCCTGTAGAACAAAGGGCTGCCAAAGAGTAGTGAATCGAGGTGGTGTTGGATGACAGCCGAACAATGCTGAAGCAAGGGGGAGCACCCGTGGGCCGGGTGGGACGACAACGATGATGGTGTCTAGGTGGTTGGGCAGTAGTGGGAGAGAGAAAGAGAGAGGAGACTGTCATCGGGAGAGCGGAGAGAATAAGATGAACAAGAGAGAGGGGGGGAGAAAGACTGACATTTGGGGAGCAGAATTGATTTTAGGAGAAGTTTAAAGGTTTAGAAGTAGTAATTGTAAAAATTTAGTATTCAAAGTTGTTATTTTGAATTTATTTTATTGCTATTTAATGTCATATCAGTATTTTTTATCCAATTTAACGGTAAAATTGACAGAAAGTATCCAATTAAAACTCACAAGTTGGCTTAAGTAGTTTGATATGACAAATTGAAAGGTTCGGTGTTAACTTGGAATAAAAGAATAAACTAGAGCATAGACATTACCCTAAAAATAAGACAAATCTTTTCACTTTTTCAATCTTTACATCAAATAAGATAGCTCGGATAAAGAAAAAGTGGGCAAGGGCGAAATGAAGTAATTTGCCGTCATTGGCGGCCAAATTACTAATCCAGTTCCACGTCAGTCCGAGTTCCAGATGAGTTAACTTGTCTATTCCTTCAATAGGTGTGCCCGACACGTTGCTTATGCATGTTATCAACTTTACACGATACGTAACGACTCATTCGGCGTCCTGATTTCTTCCTTTTAATATTTAGATCACATAAGAAACAATTCAATAAACCTAGACCCGCTACAACTACTTAGTTATACACTTCACCTATCCATTACTTCCTTTTAATAGAAAAGTCCAGCAATAAGTTCGGACTTATATTCTAATTTGCCGATGTGATATAGTGATGGGCATCTAAATGAGATAGCAACAACATCTGTCCTATAATTAATGCTATTAATTATGGCATTAACTATTTTTTCTTTTGTACATATGAGAAATGTTAAGGGGAAAATGATGGATTAAATCTTGGACCCCGTAACAAGAACTACAAGTCTTCCCTACTGGTGCCGAGACTTTGGTTGTTATTAACATTAGTCTTTTGAGAATTTTCAAGAACAATTTCTCTTATAAGAGGCACATTGTGCGAAAAACAAAAAGGAATCCTCAATATTTTGAATTGAAAGATCCCAGTTTCGGCGAATGCCTAAAAGAAGAAAAAGAACTATCAACTAATTTTACCATCATCATGGCCTTATTTGGTGTTAATACCAGCAATTGGTGTTAGAATTTCAAAATAATTATCCAATTGTAGCTTTTAGTTTTAACGATTTTATATATNTCACAAATGGACGAAATTAGCTGATTATAAAATGACGTGGTAAATAGTGGCTCCATATGAAAGATCAACGTTTGCTCTTAGTGCTACCTCTTTGTCTTACAAATCATAATCGAATATTTTCCATGAGTCAAGAATGGTGTTTTGTTCCTATGTAGAAAAATATGGCCTAGCTGATTTGGAGGCCACTTGTGTGGCCCTTCGCTGAGGATTAGGTATTGTTTGTGTTCTGATGTGGCATTGGAAAATTTAAACCACCTTTTCCCCTAATTTTTGTCAAATAATAGTAATACTACTCATTTTGTTTTGTTTCCTCTTTTTCCCTCGTGGTGGCATCTTTGAGCCCACAATTTCGATGCTATATATAAAGATGCACTACTAAAAAAAAGGCTTTAGCGAATGCTATTAGCAATGGTTAACCATCACTAAATCATATATCGTGACGGCTACTAGTCGCTAAAGTCACTGCAGCTATTTCAATTGCCACTAATTATTTAGTGACGACAGCCGTCATTATGTAGTGACAATTAGCCTTCACAAAGGCAACAATCACTAATTTTTCTGCACCAGACTGTTAATGATGAGTTAGTGACGGCTAACCGTCGCTAATTTAGTAAAAACTAGTCATCACTAACATTAGCGAAGACTAACCATTGCTAATTTTAGTATAGGCAAGCCGTCACTAAATTAGTGACAATTGGCATTCACTAGTCAATTATTATTATTATTATTATTATTATTATTATCATATACTTGAAAGTTGATTGTTCTCGTTAATTTGTTTAGTTGAGTGATGCTNAAATATCTTACTAGATCTTAAACTTATGAAGAAGAATATACAATATCTAAATTCCACTCATTCTATTGGGTAATTCCACTAAAATAACATAGGAAAAAATGGATTAAATTTCTTTTCGCAATCATTAATCATATGCTAAATGATCCTTCTCCTCAAACAACAAGCTTGCTCATACATATAGAAAGTGACCACCCTACTTGAGTGCAATTCGGCAATCCAACTTTAGAGTGAATATTGTCTATTGTGTCCTCAATACAGAAATGGCTCCAAGATATAGGATTGGAAACAATAAGCACGTATATGCCTCCCTTAATAGCACGAGAGTGATAAGCAAGAGTGTCAAGCATTAATGGCATATACAAAGAAACTTTTACCTAAATTAATAAAAAGTGCACAATTACGGTTGAGAGAAGATTTACTTTAACATCAATGTAGAATAAGATACCTGCAAGTTCTTATTCGGAGATGAAGAACAAGTTGAAAAGGCATCCAGAATTTGCAAAGGTAGGTTAAACAACATAAATGATTAAAATGAAATATGCCAATATAATTATGATTTCACTAAACAAAATAGCACTATGTATTCATTTACATAAAGATCAAAAGAATAACTTAGAATTTCATAACTATCAATCTTTCATAAGAAGCTCAAACTAAAAAAACAAACTGCCAACTCAAGAAAGAAATGATCTGTATTTCTTACAGGTCAACTTTAAAGACAAATGACAAAGACGTACAATTGTACATGAACACATCTATTCAGTCACCTGCATTAACTAGTAGTCAGGACAAAGAATTTATCTGTAAGATTGACAT
>KK899330.1:16692-27648 GCA_000696445.1 Aquilaria agallochum | reverse complement strand
TGCTTTATGATTAATTGATTATACAGATATTACTTTTATTCTTTGGTTCAAATAGTTATCTTTTTAAAAGCATAAAACTGAATGTTGGTGAGTTGTTGTAAGTTTTGACTTTCTCTGTAACATACTTCCTTTATCTCATAATATATAAAGTATTTTTAAAAGTACGGTTAGTGAGAAAGTTAAGGTGTGTACGATTTATATTGTTATTTCTATTTTTGTCTGAAACTAAAATTTAAAAATATTAATTTTTTAGTTTTGTACCATGGGAGTTCAAATAAAATTAAAAGACTTTTTTTAAGTTCATATAGTGAGAATTTAAATAAAAATAGTAAAATAAATTGAATACAATAAATTTCTTTTTTGTACCATGGGAGTTCAAACCCATTAAAAAATTTCTTTTTTAAAAAAGAAACGTTCAGCCTTTTTAGAAATGTAAACAAAAAATATATAATTTATTAATACATTGTCATGAGGAAAAGGTAAAATAGTCAGGGCCCTATAGTACTTAAACAAATAAGTCAAATTTTAATGGGTTTACTTAATCGAGCAGGAATTAGGAACATTCGATTTTAGTTTTATTTGACTGAACCCATAATAATCCAAAAATACAAGAAACCTGGACACAGTCACACAGAATGTTCAATTAAGGGCCTAGTTAAACAGGCACTTGGTGGCCCAATGCTCTTAAGGCTTGATCAATTTTCGTTGGCCCTATGAACTTGGATGTCCACAATCAACCTGAATGACCTCAAAAACACCAGTTTGCAATTGTCACCCACTGCCCTTGTAGAATGGGAAGCAACTATCACCCCGAGGGACGTTGCTGTCAGCTTTTAACTTTAAGAGTTTAAACTACAACCTCATCTTAAATTTTCAAAATATTGGATTTTGCATAGATATTATGAATGTAAAAATAACGAATAAACCACTAATACTTTTGAGCTTGTCCGATTCATATATAAATGTTTTCGTTATTTGTTGTATTATGCTCTGTCTACACCAAAATCTTATTCCTGGGTTTTAATTTGTCAACCAGTGTCCTCATGGCTACCCCATGCACGGTTGCTTTCGTTTTTCCTTTTCCCTTTTCTTTCCCTTCTTCTTCACTTCCGATTCTCTACCCATTACTTTGGAACAACAGATACCTACTTTAAAACCTACCAACCTACATGCTCGCACCACCCCAATCCATCTGCCCATCACTCTCTTCCTTGCTTTACTGCTCTTCCTGCTCTTTGTGCCAAGTTGGCAACATTAGTGGCTCATTTGGCCGAGTCCAAAACATAAATGCCTTATTTATTATTTTTACGTTTATTTTTTGAATGCCAGAGTTAGCCTATTTGGATTATTTAAACCAAGTGAATCTATTCTATCAATTTAAAAAAAATAATGGGGGAGTTTAATAATATTTCAAAGCCGAGTAGGTAAATTGGGTCATTTGAATAATGGTACTGGTTTATTTTATCATTTTGAAAAAATTCAGTGGTTTATTTGGTCGAAAAAAAGCATCAGTGACAAATTTGAACTAGTCATAAAACATTACTGGTTTATTTCTTCATTTTTGCCTATTAAGAAAAGAGTGAGTTTGTGCTATTTCCATTTTAATTCTCCACTTTTTACACATAAATCAAGAAAGTGGACAAAATGAGTATTGAAATCACTACAAGAGAAATGCACGAAAGTAACTAAATATTGCGACTAGATTTTATTTGCAAACTCCTTTAGTGGCTGTTCAGTTGTTCATGTGTAGGCAATGATAAAAAAAGTGATTAAATAGTAACTAAAAAAGTTACACCCAATTCATTTTAATTTAAGTCAACTTAATCTAAAATGGTTTTAAATCTTTTTCACCTAGAACCAATTTCATTTGAAAGCCAATATTATATAGGTGTAATAATCCATTTGAAACAAAATTTTTATCATGTTATTAAATTTCTATGAAATTTTNTTATAAAAAATTAATAGTATTATAAAAATTTTACAATCAATGGATTATTTCACCTAAATAATATTAACTTTCAAATAAAATTAGTTTCAAGTAAAAAAGATGTAAATATAAAAATAAATTATTTTGAATTAAGTTGGGTTAAGTTAAAACGAATTGAGTGTTAGTTGCTAGCCAGCCAGTGGCTATGCAATCTAATTAGACTAAAACTTAAAAAGTCAGTTGCTCGCCCTCCCAATCCGATCACAATTCTTCTTTTATACACATCTACACATATCCTCGAGTCCTTCACCTTTTCCTTCACCTTTTCCTCTTCAACTCCTGCTCTTCCCCAAAATTGTTGAATCGTCCTGACTCTCTACGCTCTCATTGTCTTCAATTGTTCCCGCCTTTTCTGTTGAAGACTTTATCATTTATCACGAGCTTAGTCCATATATTGTCCATATACAGTCCTATATGTGTAGGGCGCCTTGTCCATATTTTTATCTTTTTTCCTTGCTTATCACCTAAGTTATCTAGCATAAGAAGAGTCCTTTTTGGTGTTGTATCCTTGCTAGTTGTATAAGTAATACATAAATATCAATGAAAGTACTGCAATTGCCTGCAACTAAATTCTGATTGCCAGGATTTTACATGGCATCAGAACATGTTCAATTGAACTTGTAAACACCTAAAACAAACTTTTCAAATTTGTCCGACGACAACAACAAGATGGTTGTTGTGTCAACCTCCTACAATTCCAATGATCCATCTTTGCCATTCTTTCTTTGTTCATCTGACAACCCTAACATTAACTCGTCAGCTGCTTATTTAAGGGAGATAATTACGCTACATGGAAACGAGCCATACTAAATGCGTTGAAAGTAAATAATAAGGTTGGTCTTGTTGATAAAACTCTACCTAAGCCTCCTAAAAATGACACAAATCTGCCTATTTGGGAGAAGGCAAACTCGATGGTTATTTCTTGGATTTTCAACACTCTCTCACCTAAGTTGCATAGAGGCATCACCTATGTTGACACTATAGCTAATATGTGAAATGACTTGCACGAGTGTTTTCTCAATGTAATGTGCCTCGAATTCATGAATTAAAGTGTGAAATTGCCCTCTTGTAGTAATAATGTATGTCAGTGGTGAATTATTATACAAAGTTGAAAGAACTTTGGGATGAATTATCAACATATACAATGACTTTAGTTTGTACAAATGGAGCTGCCAAAAGAATTAATCGCGGAAAGAGAGAATGAAAAAATTCATTATTTTCCCATAGGACTTAATGATCAATTTCATGTGATAAGGTCTCAAATTTTAAACATGGAGCTATTGCCAAACCTTAACAAAGCTTTTGCCATTGTTACCAAGGAAGAAAAGCAAGAGAACGTTGCTACATCAAAGGGGACATCAGCTGAAGCTGCTGCATTCAATACAAAAGTTGATGTTAAACCAACAAAAAGCCAAGGAAATTAGTCTAATAAGGACAAGTCTCGCGCTCACTGTAGTCATTATGGTAAGAATGAACATGTTGTTGAAAATTGTTTTGAGATGGTTGGTTTTCCATACTAGTAGCAGAAAGGACAATCACAAAAAAATTAAGGAAAGAAATGATAGCCATAAAAAACTGGAAAAGCCTATGTGAATTAGATTGATTCAAGCCAATTAGATGGAACAAACTCAACCTACAACTTTACTTTGAGTTAAAGCCAATACTATCAGCTAATAACATTATTTGCCGACCATAGCCAAGACACCCTAAATACATCTGGTAAGACATTTGCAATACCACCTGTAGAGTGGATAATTGATAGTGGTGTTTCAAATCATATAACTTCCCATCAGGATTTGTTGACTCATGCCCAGCACACAAACTCATCTCCATCTGTTAGGTTGCTGAATGGAAGTATCCTCAGTGTACACTCTTGTAGCAACATATTGTTGAATTCAAACTGTGATTTGAAGAAAGTCTTGCTTGTGCCATCTTTTACTTGCAACTTATTATCTGTCAGTAAATTAACCAAAGACCTCAACTGCTTTATAACCTTTTATCCAAATTGTTGTGTTCTGCAGTATCTACTCTCGATGAGAACGGTTGGCATGGGTGAGCAAATGGATGGCCTATATTACTTTAGGTCTCTAAAGGAACATATGGTTGCAGCAACCAAAGTGGACCATTCTACCAAAATTTGGCATTTGTGTTTAGGGCATGTCTCTCTTGAAAAATTATCAAAATTTTCTCAATTATCTAGTATGTCTTTTGATACTTCAACTAATTGTTATGATGCATGCTTTTATGCAAAACAAACAAGAAAACCATTTTGTTTAAGCTCTAGTGTTACTCAATATCTTTTTGACTTGATGCATATAGAGATCTAGGGGCCTTACAAAACCATTTTTCTTTCTGATTATCGAAACTTCTTGACAATTGTTGATGACTTCAGTAGATGTACTTGGATTTATCTCCTTAAACGAAAATCAGATGCCATTGAAAAATTTTCTACCTTTCTAGCCATGATTAGAAATTAGCTTCAAGCAAACATCCATCATGTAAGAACTAACAATAATATAGAACTTAATGTTGGACTTATGCTTATACTTTTTCAAAGTAATGGCATCATCATTCAAACCTCTTTTCTCAATAGACCTTAATAAAACAGTGTGGTGGAAAGAAAACATCGCCCCTTACTCGAAGTTTTATGAGCCCTACGCTTTTATGCCCAACCTCCCATTAAATTTTAAGGGAAATGTGTACTAATGGCTGCACTTTAGATAAATTACACGCCCTCCTCAAAGCTTGAAGGGAACAGTCCTTATGAGAAACACTTTGGTAAACCTCATTCTCTTGCTTATCCAAATGTATTTGGATGTCTTTTTTACATTCATAATAATTCAGTGTTTAGGGACAAATTTAAAACTCAATCAAAACCTTGCATTTTTATTGGTTATCCAATCGGACAAAAGGGTTACAAAGTCTTCAATCAAGAGCCACAACAAGTTTTCATGTCAAGAGATATAATATTCTATGAAAACATTTTTATTTGTCAAGAAAGCCAAGAACTCATTTAACCACAACCTACCTCAAATGAGCCATTCTCTGTGGATGATAAAATTCTTCCAAAACTACCAGCCATTGAACCAATAGAATCCAATACACTTGAACCTGTTGACTCCGAGCCCTCACCTCTTAAATTGAGTTTGCTAAAAAAACCTCGTCAAGCTCCTCATCCTCCTGCCTATCTACAAAACTATGTTCATGAAACGCTTGAGGCAAATATGTCATCCTTACTTAATGCAAGTTGTATCTTCTCCGATAAGCCTTACCCTTTAACATACAATTTATCTTACTCGTTCTTTAACCCTAAGAATAAGGCTTTTCTTACAACAATTACAGCTAAAACCAAGCCTAAAATATTCCAACAGGCTAATGAAAAACCTAAATGGCGTAAAACAATAAAGGCTGAGATTGAGGCATTTGAAAAACTGGAATAGGGGACTTAATTCCTTTGCCAAAAGGAAGAAAAACAATTGGTGCCGAATGGGTGTTTTGAATCAAATACAAGGTGAGTGGAATGATTGAGTGCTACAAGGCTCATTTAATTGCCAAAGATTTCAGTCAAATGTAAAGAGTGGATTATTCACAAACCTTTGCACCAGTCATCAAGTTGATACCTGTGAGGTGTCTTTTATCCATCACTGTCGTGAAAAGGTGGCATTTGTATTAATTAGATGTTCATAATGCCTTTTTGCAATGCAACTTGAATGAAGAAATATATATGAGGCCACCTCCTAGAATCACTGAATCTGGCGATACGCGAGTATGTAAACTCAACAAATCACTCTATGGATTGAAATAAGTCATTCATCAATGGTTTAACAAGTTTCCTAAGGTACTTTTGAAGTTTAGGTTCATTCAGTCCAAGCCGGATTATTCATTATTTACCATGCAAGCTGGAAATGATGTCATGGCCATTGTAGTCTATGTTGATGATATAATTCTTGCAGGTAATGACTTGGAAAGAATTAATAACCTAAAGAGGCAACTTCATGATCATTTCTTCATTAAAGACCTTGGAAAACTTAAATATTTTCTCTGTCTTGAAGTTGTTCATTTTTCCAAATGAATCTTCTTATTGCAACATAATTATGTTTTAGATTTATTGTCTAAAATAGGCATGTTGGGTTGTAAACTTGCGAATTTTCTCATTCGGTAGCAACATCATCTTGCTAAAACCAAAAGGAAGCCACTTAATGATCCCGTTCAATACCATAATTTTGTTGGTAAGCTAATTTACCTAACTATTACTAGGCCGGATATCACCTACACTATTAATCTATTGAGTCAGTTCATGCAGCATCCTTGTGATACTCATTTTTTAGCTATAATGCATTCGTTTCGGTATTTTAAGAAAGCTACAGGACATGGACTCATGTTTTTAGCAAAGAATCACTTCATGCTAAGTGCTTACTATGATGCAAACTGGGCAAGTTGCCCTATAACTAAACTGTCCACCATAGGTATCAATGCAAAACTTGATGTAGCTCTATTTTCCTGGAAATCCAAAAAATAACTCATTGTTTCTCATTCATCAATTGAAGCTGAGTGTAAAGCTATGGTGACAAAAAGAAGTAAAATGGTGTGGCTTAAAGCTCTACTGAACAACCTAAGCATTGAGTTAACCCAACCTGTAACACTTTGTTGTGACAATCAACCAATGGTTAACATAACAAAGAATCCAGTTTTTCATGAGAGAATGAAACACATAGAAATTGATTGTCACTTCATTCATAATAAGATTCAGTCAAAGGACATCCATCCATGACACATTTCAACAACCCAACAATTAGCTGATGTTCTCACAAAGGCTTTGGATCGTGATCACTTTATCTCTCTTACTTCCAAGTTGGGTATTTCTAACTTACATGCTCCAACTTGAGGGGTAGTATTGATGACTTTATCTTTTATCATGAGCTTAGTCCTTATATTGTCCATATACAGTCCTATATGTGTAGGGTGCCTTGAACATATTTTTATCTTTTCTCTCTTGCTTATCACCTAAGTTATCTAGCTTAAGAAGAGTCCTTTTTGATGTTGTATCCTTGCTGCTGTATAAGTAATACGTAAGCATCAATGAAAGTATTATAGTTGCCTCCATCAAATGAGCTGCCCTCTGTGGATAATGAAATTTTTCCAAAACTACCAGCCATTGAACCAACAGAATCCATTACACCTGAACCTGTTGATTCCGAGCCCTTACCTTTTAAGTTGAGTTTACCAAAAAGACCTCGTCAAGCTCATCATCCTCCTGCCTATCTACAAAACTATGTTTATGAGATACCTGAGGCAAATATGTCATCCTTACTTGAAGCAAGTTGTATCTTTTCTGATAAGCGACATATAATTTATCTTACTCGTTCTTTAACCCTGGCCATAAGGATTTTCTTGCAACAATTACAGCTAAAACCAAGCCTAAAATATTCCAACAAGCTAATGAAAAACTTAAATGGCATAAGGCGATAAAGGATGAGATTGGGGCGCTTGAAAAAATGGAACATGGGACTTAATTCTTTTGCCGAAAGAAAGAAAAGCAATTGGTGCCGAATGGGTGTTTTGAATCAAATACAAGGTGAATGGAACCATTGATTGCTACAAGGCTCATTTAATTGCCAAAGGTTTTAGTCAAATGGAAAGAGTGGATTATTCACAAACCTTTGCACCAATCATCAAGTTGACAACTGTGAGGTGTCTTTTATCCATCACTGTCGTGAAATGGTGGCATTTGTATCAATTAGATGTCCACAATACCTTTTTGCAAGGCAACTTGATTGAAGAAATATATATTAGGCCACCTCTTGGAATCACTGAACCTAGTGATACGCGAGTATGTAAACTCAACAAATCACTCTATGGATTGAAATAAACCATTCATAAATGGTTTAACAAGTTCTCTAAGGTACTTTTGAAGTTTGGGTTCACTCAGTCCAAGTCGGATTATTCATTGTTTACCATGCAAGCTGGAAATGGTGTCATGGCCATCGTAGTCTATGTTGATGATATAATTCTTGCAAGTAATGACTTAGAAAGAGTTAATAAGCTAGAGAGGCAACTTCATGATCATTTCTTCATTAAAGACCTTGGAAAACTTAAATATTTTCTTGGTCTTGAAGTTATTTGTTCCTCCAAAGGAATCTTCTTATTGCAATGCAATTATGTCTTGGATTTATTGTCTAAAACATGCATGTTAGGTTGTAAACTTGCGAACTTACTCATTCGGTAGTAACATCATCTTGCTAAAATCGAAAGGAAGCCATTTGATAATCCCGGTCAATACCATCATTTTGTTGGTAAGCTAATTTACCTAACTATTACTAGGCCGGATATCACCTACACAGTTAATCTATTGAGTCAGTTCATGCAGCATCCTTGTGATATTCATCTTTGAGCTGTAATGCATTTGCTTCGGTATTTTAAGAAAGCTCCAGGCCATGGACTCGTGTTTCCAGCAAAGAATCACTTCATGCTAAGTGCTTACTATGATGCAGACTGGGCAAGTTGCCCTATAACTAGATTGTCCACCTTAAGTATCAATGCAAAACTTGATGCAGCTCAATTTTTCCTGGAAATCCAAAAAAAAACTCATTGTTTCTCATTCATAAATTGAAGCTGAGTGTAAATCTATGTCGACAAAAAGAAGTAAAATGGTGTAGCTTAAAGCTCTACTGAACGACCTTAGTGTTCAGTTAACCCAACCTGTAACACTTTGTTGTGATAATCAACAGCTGTTCACATAGCAAAGAATCCAGTTTTTCATGAAAGAATAAAACACGTAGAAATTGATTGTCACTTTGTTCATAAGAAGATTCAATCAAAGGACATCCATCCATGACACATTTCAGCAACCCAACAACTAGTTGATGTTCTCACAAAGGCTTTGGATCGTGATCACTTTATCTTTCTTACTTTCAAGTTGGGCATTTCTAACTTACATGCTTCAACTTGAGAGGTAATGTTGATGACTTTATCTTTTATCATGAGCTTAGTCCTTATATTGTCCATATACAGTCCTGTATGTGTAGGGTGCCTTGTACATATTTTTATCTTTTCTCTCTTGCTTATCACCTAAGTTATCTAGCTTAGGATGAATTCTTTTTTATGTTGTATCCTTACTACTGTATAAGTAATACGTAAACATCAATGAAAACATTATAGTTGCCTACAACTAAATTATGATTGTCAGAATTTTACACTCTCCTCTGTGTCAAATTGTACTCAATCTTCACTTTCTATTCACCCCTCTACTTTAGTACTTTATTCTTCCATTCTCTTTGATTAGGTAAGTTGCTTTAATTTAAATTTTAGACGTTTGATTCTTTGTTAGATCTGGGCTCTATTATTTGTTTTGGTTTTTTTTTTCTTGAGAGATCTCATGCCTTGCATGAAACTAGGTCATATATAGAACTACTGATGCCGGCAATAGGGGAGTGTGGTTGGTGAAGGTGGCGGTTGAGAGAACAATTAAGCTAGAGGTTAAAGGGAGAGGCCGAGGGTGAACTCATACAATGGAATCGAATGAGACAATAATGATCAGAGCAAGTTCTCTACACTCAAAATGGTCAAAGTCTTCCGTGCCAACAGTAACGCACCACCTACAGCATGGTTATCAATAGAGAAAGTTGGGCAATTGACTCACCTTCAAGTTTGGTCTATAGTATATTAATGAACTGGTTGGTGATTTTGTGAGTTGTTCGGTTAGTTTGCTTACTCTGGGGTCTGAGTTTGGTGTATGTGCTTTGTGCTCTATATTCCTCTTATGGCAGTGTGCTTGGTTGTGCTTTATAGCTAGAACTATTATAATTGCTATACCAATTTATGTGATTTTTTTTTCACAAACATACACACACACACACTCTCTATTCTATATATTTTGCACCATTTTTCTTTTTTGGGTTTTCCTAAAACTTTGCACCATTTCCTTTTTTAGTATGTTTTATTTATTAAAAAGACAGTTATGCCCTTATTTCCAAACCATTTGACGATGGACAAGATCAATGGCAATTTGTGCTAGTAATGTCGATGATTCAACACTTGTGAACAAGGACGGCGAACAATGCCAATGCAAATTAATGTGGCAACATGAATTGATGCTAATCAAGGCTGAATGGGAGAGGCAAATGTGGATAGACGATGAAGTGAATCGAACAAGGACGATTGAATGAATCGAGGACGATGGTTGAGGTAAATTGGACGACGACAATTGAGGTGAGTAACAATGATGATTAAGCAAATCGACGCATGATCTTCGACAGAGGTGAATCAAGACCTCCAGGGAACAAAGACGGGCTCTGGCAGATTGAGGATGGACGCGTTCAAGGCCAGACGTTGATGAAGCGGCAAGGGTGACAAGGAAATGAATCAAAGACTAGGACAGCGACAAGGAAGGGATAGTGACACATTGGCGATAGAAAGGTGACGGGGTCCAAATGACGATAGCGACAAGGAAGAGAATCAAGGATGAAGACGGCACAACGGAGATGGGTTGGATCAAAGTGTAGAGGCAAGTGAACAAAGGGAAGAATAGATACAGAAAAACTAGGAAAAGTTGGCTAATTCCATAATCTGCGTGCTAACCCAAATTGTGCAAAATAAATGGGACGGAAAGGGTGTGTATATATGTATATATATCTTTTTTAATCTTTGTAATAGCTCAACTATTGTAAAGAAAATCCTTTTACAATTGCAATTGGAATTAATGGAATAAAAATTAGTACAATGGAATAATCTAATAATAATCCAGTAAAATCAATTCAAATGAATTGGCGACTAAATTTAACTGTGTGACTTATTTTTTTAGTCACTGTTCAATCACTCTCATCTAATAACTAAGATTTTTGTGATTGAATATTTTAGTCACTTTTCAGTCACCCAAAAAGACTGATTGTGACTGGAAAAACAGTCACTTTTGTACATTTATCTTATAGTAAATGATAGTTTAATGATAATATGATAAAGTAATTTACTAA
>KK899330.1:0-16674 GCA_000696445.1 Aquilaria agallochum | reverse complement strand
GCCTGCGACCGATGGCTCCTCCTGGTTATCCTGTGGCGGCTGCAACGGAAAGAGCCGGGATGGTTGGTCGGCGAGCACAGGCACGTGGATGTGCGGGACTTGTTTCCGGAGGGGGAGGGTTTCGTGGCCATTGTTGGAGCGATTAAAGAATTGTGAATCGAAAGAGATCGAGAAAATTCGGGTTTCTTTCTTGTGGCTGTTGGTTGTCCTACTACGTCTCCGATTCGTGTGCCAAACTGGCTGCCGATTACAGATCGCTGGGTTATTTATAGAGTTGAAGGGGCCATCAAATTACAATGCAGCCCTCTTGAAAAGGCAGATAAGTTCCAACGCTTGAGGGTACTTTTGGTATTTTAGTGGGTGATTTGTAACCGAAACCAAAACAGACAAGGATTCCAGAGGTTAATTAAGTTAGACTTGGATTTAATTAATTAATTATTTATTTGTGTTCTAAACACACAGGAAAATATTGTGACCGGGAAAAATTATATACTATAGTCTAGCGTTATTAGAAAACAACATAAGTTGAACATAATAATCAAAGTTTGGAATCCGTCTCATAATATTCAACTCGCATCAATAGTATGAAGCAACTGGCAAGTAGAAAAATCAAGTCACGGCGACTTAGAACAGTCCTCTAGTGGTCCAGTGCTGTTGACTTGATCAAGGGCCTCTGATTCTGGCTCCCTCCCCCTGTTGAATTTCCATCACTTTTTAGTTTTTTCGCCATCTGAATTTTGAATATTATCGACATAGCACCCAGCTCAGCTCCTAAAGGTGAATCGCATATGTCCTTCAACTCTTCCAGCTGAGTCTAAGCTCTCATATGTGTTCAGAAATAGTAATTGTTAAGGTGGTGAAGTAAAAAGTCAAGAAGATGCAAAATTGAGATAAATTTTATGGAGGAGCCATTGAGCAGTCAAAGTCCATAATTATCTCTTAAAACTCCGTGATTATGTATGTGTTACAGTTTTGTTGTCCACCTGTTTGGTTGTTCGGATATCATCCCCGATCCTAGCTTATACTGAAACTGAATATATTATAAATTTTTTCTGTGTAAGCTAATATCAATTGTATGTTTTGTTAAGATAAATTAAGTTTAATTTGGCCACTATAATGGGAAACTTACAAAAAAAAACCATTGTGGTTTGGTCTAACCTATAAATGTTACCCTTTATTTTAAAAAACCTACACTTTACCCCCTCTTTGCTTTACAATGTCAGACAACAACTTCTGAAACTCTAATTTAAATTATCTGATAATAATATTCCAGTAATTTTAATATTTTTAATATTTTTTCATAGCCAACCGACTTTTAAAAAATACTGGTATATATTTACAGAAAGAAACATATATTTATAGAAAGAAAAAATGATAATTTAAATTGTCTAGTAACTATAAAAAAAAATATTATAGATATTGAAATTATTGGAAGATGACTATCGTATAGTTTAAATATAGTTTCAGAAATTGTTATCAGACAGTGTAAAAAATATAAGGGACAAAGTATAGGTTTCTAAAAATAGAATGGGCAAATTGTAGATTAGGGCATACCTCAGGAGATAATTGTAAGTTTCCCCGACATATAAAGCTTATAAAGTATGTGATCCAATTATTTGGGTTAATGGCTCTAATTGTTGTTTGAAATATAAATTTATTTTAAGTGTGGGTCATAGAATTCATGGAGTCTTTAATAAGTTGGCTTGTGAGACTTTTATATAAATGACTGATAGGTCTCTCTTTTAATCTAAGTTACAACAAGTGTAAAGTAGCATCGTCCATTTAAATGTTCCATAGGAGCATGGGAGAGGGCCCTGTTCTTTTTTTTTTTTTATTGGAGGGAGAAGGTCCTAGTATAACTACTTATAGGTTTACCATGTATTGTGATCGATCAAATCAAATCAAATTAGATATTTATTGTTCATTACATTTAATTGATATGTTATATGCTTTATGTATGATCCAGCTAGGCTAAAACTTCTACAAAATCAAGTTTTAGTTTATTCAAAGAAAGAAAAAACAAAAACCAAAATTGTTACCGCCTTTGTTCCATCTAATGTCAATGGAAAATCACTTCAGAGATAAAAAAACCGGAAATTGTCTCAACTGCTTTGGCAAAGAAACAAACAAGACACCTAGAGGAAATTGAAGGAGTTCGACTCATGACCTCCTTCACTTTCTCATACAATGTCATTTAAAGTTCTCATTACATAAAACCAGCTCCAGTAGTTAGTAAAACTTCAATGCCAAAATTTTTTTTGACATTGACGAAGAGATAACAAGTATCACAATAACAAACAAGAGTATTGCTCAGCGTAAATCATGTCACCGTAATTTGTAAGGAGCTGGGTTTTGTTATTTTCCGTTGATTTGCCCCATTTTCACGGCGTCGGCAACAGTCGGCCTACCTGTTGTGATTTTGAGGAGATTGAGTTGGACTTCGGCCCATTTTTTGAAGAGACAAAAATCACAGCTGTTGCCATACGAAACAATCCAATGCAACAGAGCTAAATTCAGACGTCCATCTTCGTGCTCAGCGACAAAGTTACACAAAACACTCGACACGTATCAAGGTCGACGCCTTCATAAATCATTACCCTACAAGAATTGCCACATAAGGACTTGTGATCGAGACCTCTCACCGGTTCTCTAGTTTAGTCTCGCTTCTTCACTTTTGTCCCCCAAAATTCCTTGCGACGCAAGTATGAAAGTTGAGTGCGCATGAAGCTTTTTCTTAAACGAGAAAAAAAGATTCACTACCTAGTCAGGAATACAAGGCAATGTCCAGCACACTTACCTCGCTCTGTTGTTATCCTACATTTATGAGAACCAAAATCTCATGAAAAAACCAAGGACTAAATATGTTTACCTGCTACTATTGTCCATAAACATTTCAGTATAGTAGCAGGAAACAATCCGCAGATAAATCTGAAACTTCCGACAGCAATTTACTGAGTTGAATAAGAGAACAGATCATATCCCCTAAACAACACTCTAGGCATAGCACTGGAGATCCACAGCAAACATAATGTACAAACCCTCTAATGTACGGTACAGCCTCATGTACAAGCATCGAAACCAGAATAATCACTTACTAGGTTCTCACCATGAGGAGAATTGCCTATGGCACCTTATCTAGGTCGGATCTAGCCATAAACTGCTTGGAATACACCCGATGTCGTCTCTCTCTTGCATATATTACCCAGAAGACAAGCGAAAGCATCACAGCACCAGATACCATTACTAAGCCAATGTACACCCATTCACTAAACCGTCGCAGAGGGGGGCAGTTGTTTGTGGTGACATGATTGAATGTGGTGCGCACAAAAGAGCAATCTTGAAGATCTACAAGGAATGGGCCGTAGCGGTACAAGCCATAGCTGACATTCACTGCAGCTGCCATCTGAGTGTAAAATTCAGGGGTCAGACGACCAGGTGTGGTACAAATTCCTGATGATGATACCTGGCAGGTATAGCCTTTGAACACCTGTTTTGATCAAAACATGGTAAATCAGCACTCTATTTCTTTTTTTTTTTTTTTCACTTCCACAGAATATTGAAGAGTTGAAACCTTAATATGTTGACACAAGAATTGCCAAAAATTCCATCAGTTAAAGATGGACATAGGTAGATACTTGGAGTGTGTGCTACACGTGACTGCTCCTAATTTACTGTATGGCATATTGGCATTACCTCAGTGGCATTGTGCAGCTCCACCTCACCAGCAGCACATTGTCTGCTTGAGAGATCATTATTGAAGGGGTTGCAAAGTACAGGCATCTTTGGGCCAGATTGATTGTAATATGCAGGACTAGGAACTGGAGGAATATTGTTGTTTGCAATGTTGATGATAACACTGTCTACAATGCTTACAAGTTGGTAAGTAACATTCTTGGATTGTATCAAGGTTTCTTGAGCGGTTGCATTGTCAACACAAGGAATAATGTCATCTAATGCGGTGTGAGCTGTGGGATTCTGGGACCACTGTTCCATAGAAACACATGCATCTGCAGCCACACTGACAGAAATGGAAAATATTTTAGTTATAGAATCCTTTACAGAAATCCTATACGAAGAACTGCCAGAGCAACAGTATCTGAAGTCACAATTACACATTATAAGTCAGATATTCTCCAATGGCAAATGCAAATGATCTACACCAATCTCTCTCCCTGTACCCAGCCAGTGTGGGTGAGTCATTTGAGAGAGAGAGAGAGAGCAAGGGGCATAAGATGGATTAGTCATTAAGATATCTTTATCACTCTTTGGGCTAGACATTAAATGCTCACCTCCTAATCCCAATAACCTAAGAAGGCTCATATGGTTTTATACAAAATCACCTGTCTTCTCCAAAATGGCATATTGAGGAAACCAGCTCAACCAAATGTGAATGCTCAACAAATGGTTCTTCAAGCTCAACAGTCAACAAACTACAACTTCATCACTTCTTACAATGAAATTTTCACAAATCAACAAGAACTTACTTGTGGACAACATGAAATACTCCAGCCAAGATAAATGTTCCAGCAACAAGAATCCAACCAATGAAAACCAGGCTGCAGTGATCAAGTCAGAAATATGGTCAGGGCAGAGATGCAAAAAAGTCAAAGCAATGTATATGAGAATTTGATCTTTTACGAAGTAAGCAAACAGAAAAAAACGCATCGGTGATAACTCACGTGTACACAAGACACTCTAATCCAAGAATGGAAAATACTGCAACCATCAAGCACATAAAAAATAAGTGTTAGTAACACATGACAAACAGATCCATTAAGATTATCTTCTTTGCATCTTTCATCAAGCAAACAATGAACTTACAGAAGCCAAGAAATGTGAGAAAGAGCATTACAGCAGCAACAATAATGAGAGCCCTTCTCCTGCAGTACAATTCAATGATGGGTTAACAACATTAAGTCCAAACACAGGCAACTTCCGAGGCTTTAAATGATGACTTACATGCTCTCCAAGCCGTGCTCAATTTTCTTCGAATTTTCAGATGTTTTGTCTGAAACCTTTACAGCAGAAGAATTGATCTTTTTGTCAATTTCATCGATGCGGCTTTGGACATCACTCCCCAGGAGGGCAGCATTTACTTTAATTTTCTTTGCTGCAGAGAGATAGTCTGACACATTCCTGAGGGTTTCAGCAGTAAGATTTGCTTGGTCCACCGCATAATGCAAAGTGTCTGTTGTGCTGTCGTGCAATTTCCCTTGACCAGTGTAAAGGAAAACACACCCAATGCTGCAGCATCAAGTCAAATATAAAGTGAGTTTCAACATTACCATCTCAAACAGACGTATGAAAATATCGGTGAGGTAGACAGGCTGAATTACATTGCTGTAATGGTGAACAATATGAGAAAGATGAGAGATAGAGCATAAGCCGTGCTAGAATAGCCATAAGGTTCAAGCCGACAACAGCAATGGCGGATACAAATGATGAGTTGAATGAGAGCAAATATCACGAACCAGGCTGCAGCTATGACAAAGAATGGAGCCGCTAGGAAACACACAGACTGCATTAAGAAACCAGACGAACCGAAAAAAAGTCAGAGTCTGGTGAAGAAAAAACAAGGTTCATTATCCGTGTTTTTTACTGTGAGCATCTACATTACAATAGGAAGAACAAAAACAGGGTAAGACTAAAGTATAATAAGATCAAAGGCATAAGTTCACAACAAAGAACTTTAATGGAAA
Organism: Aquilaria agallochum; assembly: GCA_000696445.1. Classification (NCBI taxonomy): domain Eukaryota; kingdom Viridiplantae; phylum Streptophyta; class Magnoliopsida; order Malvales; family Thymelaeaceae; genus Aquilaria; species Aquilaria agallochum. Next base: position 10,975 of record KK899330.1, on the reverse strand, counting down.
TTCCAGAACAAAATATCAGACAGCATGCTTATACAAGCCAAGAAGCAAGGAAACACAACATACATGAATTTGTAGACTATCCCTAAACACTGGTGAAGAACTTATTTTAAGTGCTCTGGCTTAATGAACAGAAGTTATTTTCCAAGGACAAGGAAGAAAACAGAAGCAGTTGAAAATAATTAAAAACAAGAAGAAATCAGCTGAAATGTGAGAGGAAGGAAATCATTCCACCCTGATAGAACATCAAAACCAGAAACCAATGTACGAATTATGAAGTCGTCATTTGCATCAGCAGCAACAACCCGCACCCCCCTCCCAACCCCGCACACACGCACACAAAATAATAAACCCTTCAAAAGTTAGAAGTAAAACAACTCTGGACTGGCCTACAAATTCAAACAAAGACCCAATAACTTTATTTGACAGAAGAAAAGGGAGAAGAAGGGAACTAACAGCCCAGTAGTGGCTACTGCTGATATTCCAACCACCAGTATATTTCTCAAAATGATTAAGAGGGTCCTTCCTTCGGGTCCTCTCTGCAGCCAATACAAGAGTTGAATTTCCCTCTTCAAGGACCCTTCTCTCTATCTCCCATGGCAAAACCTGGCCTTGAAAATCCACAACAACCCCAATTTCTGTAACCCGGAGCACGTTTAAACACGAAGTCAGAGACATTATCAGGAAAGGTAAGAAGAAATAATATTTTTACGCTCAGGAGGAAAATGGGGAAATAAAAAAAAAAAGTGAAGATTCGAAAAATGGGGAAATAAAAAAAAAGTGAGGATTCGAAAAGAATACCTCCTGGGACAGAAGGGTAGAAATGAGAGGCGCAAATGGATTCAGATTTGTAAAGGAAAACAAATAAGAAGAACAGAAGAAACCATGGAAGTTTTGATTTGAAACATAACATGTTCTTGTTTCTGGGTTCTGTTGTCCGGTTAATCGGCGAGAGAGAGAGAGAGAGAAGAAGATGGAGAGGAGCACGTTAATTATGCCACATTTGTAATGATGATTGTCTCTCTAGTTTCTTCGCTATATTTACCGTCACGAAACCAAAGACGGATTTTAGTGATAATTTTTTTTTTGAAATTGTGTTAACGAGTCTCTGCAACATTAATGATGTTGATTTCTTACTGTGAAAGGCAAAGAGTATTAATGTATTACAAGGATTTAGAGAAAAAAAAATTCTATTTACTTTTTGGGAAAAGTACCAAACTTTATCACTATAGTTTGGCTCCTAGATCAGATTGCCTACTATAATTTTTTCTGACTTTAATATGGCCATGGACATTATAATTTGAAACCAAATTGACTACTGCTCTTAAAAACCTAACTGTAAACTAGGGAAGTTATTGGTTTTGGATCTTGGGGTACTAATGTACTATTTTAAAAAATTTTAAAACTTTATATAATTTACCATTTTTATATTTTTATGACCCAGCTATTACATTGGTCACTGTTGCATACACTATTGGTGATAAAGGCATGTCAAAAGAGGTACCATTAGATATCATTAATTATAATAGAATAACTGTAATACCTGAAATTCGATGATGAGAAATACATCAGTATTGGATAGGTGAGTTTTATTTTATCAGAATTTAGGTTATTTGTAGCATTGAAATACGGTGACTAATTTGAATTTCGTTTTTTGAGAGACCAGTGGCGGATTAACTAATAGATGGTAGTGGCTGTTGTACAAAAAAAAAATGAAAATGGTAAATTACCCAAAGTTTCTAAAGTTTTTTAAATGTTATATAAGTACCCTAATATTTCAAAACCAACAAATGCTTGTGTTTATAGTTAAATTTTTAACTATTAGTGGCATATTTGATCCGAAATTGTAACATTAATAACCAATCTAGCCTTAAACTATAAATTTATTAGTCATATCGGAAGTAGAGAAAACTACAATGGGCAATCTAATCCATGAGCCAAACTATTGTGAAAGTTTTTGTACTTTTCCCTTCCTTTTTAATGGTTTTTTTATATCATACAATTCAGAAAAATATACAAATAATAATTATATTCCAAATCATTACAGTTGCATTGTTAAAAATGATTATACTATCAATTTTTGATATAGAAAATCACATACCATGGCTATTCAGATAAATAGCATCATTGGTCCCAAATTTTTAATTAATGTTGTAAATCAATTCTCAACCTCTATTTTGTTGGAGATTAGTACCAAATATGTATTGTTTGTTACATATTAGTCCATTAAATATTAGTCCCTAAACCTTAGACCAAAAAATGATAATTTAAATAGTCCATTAAATATTAAAATTTGTTAAAGTTTAAAGCTATGAAAAAATAGTTATTGAATGTTTAAATTAGAACTTAAAAAAGTTGATTTCATACAGTTGCATAAGAATTAGCAATTCAAACTCTTGGATAATTCTTTTCCAATAAATTTAAAATGTGTAATAATTTTTTATAAGTTGATGGACAATATAAATTATAAGTTTTTCCTCTTTGTAAATCAAGTGTATGTACTAATTCAGTCTTACCTAGAGTTAGGGGCTAACATGCAATGAATTACATAAGTTTGTATTAGGCCAAAATTTAGTTGCCCGTGACTTATTTTTCTTTTATGATGTGGTTTGTGTTCTTCATTTTATCCTTTTTTAGTCCATAACCTTTGTATTTTCACATGCACATTGTCATGCTATCATCTATTTAGGTTAAGTGCGGCAGCAAACCAACTTTTCTCTAACTCATCTAGCATGCATATACCATGAACAAAATGTACTTGATGTGGACCTTGGAGGGTATGGCATAGGAAGGTTTTACACTGGAGTTAGGAACACATATTAGATGAATGAAACTAGTAAGAATGAATGGAACAAAATACATGGACCAAATGAGTTTATGTAAGAGTGATTGTTGTTTGATTTAAACAAAAAAATTTAGAAAATAAAAAAAAATTGAAAGTTCTGTTTGGTTAACTTGGTATTTTAGTTCGGTTTTGAATGAAACTGAATAAGGTTAACTTCACTTTCAGTTCAATTTCAATTAGGTCACTTGGTTATTTGGTTATTGAAATAATTGAATTATCCTTCCTTCATAGTTGGCCTTTAGTTGGGTTCGATTGCTCTCTATTACTCATATACACGCCACATAATTTGGGTTTAGTTGGGTTTAGTAACCTGCGTCTCTCTCTCTCTCTCTCTCGCCCTAACCAGCAACCATACTTATTTTCATATCTTATTCTCACTAGCTCACAAACTCACACTCTTGTCCTAGCACCACATAGCCACACATTCACCCCTCTATCCCAAGCTCTTAAACTAATAGCTCACATTCGTTGTCATCTAGACTCTCCCTGAACTCAACTTGAGCCAACCTTCTACTCATTTTTGTATGCAGCCTCCCTCTTCCATGTAAGTGTTGCTATCCAAGATCTCTTGTAGTTGGGACGCGGTGATCCCATACTCAGTCGCAGTTGCTAATTGATACTTGCTAATCATTTAAAACTTCCATGCAACTAGTATGTTAACCTAGAACATGAATGCATGCATGAGTAGCTTTGGTGTTGAATAAGAAACTAAACAAATAAACCTTTAAAAGTCTTGCCTGCAATTTAATAAATACTTTTAATTAAATCATACCTGAAGCAAAACAACCAAGTATATATGTCTTCAAGTATCGATCAAATGTACATCACTAGCTTGTAATGTATATTCAAAGGCGGCCAATGTATATAAATACAACTTGGAGTTTTTATACACTTGTCACTACTAAAGCTTTAACTTAGTACTGTTAAGTACCTACCTAACTAAGTTTTCAAAGATCATGACTAAGCTCTAACCTAAGCTCACTTGCTCCTAAAGCAAGATAACTTCTCAATTTCTTGTGCACAGCTTTCCTTAGCCTAATGTCATTGCGATGGAAACACTTATAGTTAGTATAAAATAAGACTAACTACTAACTTAGGATCAATCAAGATTCCACATATAACAAATATACCTGTAACAGAAATCTTAGCATAACACCCACACTTGATGTTAGGCCTATTAAGTTACGACTGCACAATATATAACTTAAAAGGGTAAGAATTTCATAATTCTCAATAAGGGACATATAAACCTACAAGGAAAATCTTTAGAACAAAACAATATATGCATTCTTGCCATAAGCTTATAAAAATATTTTGCCCTGAGGTTTTATCTGATGGCCATTAAAAAAATTTCTGTTATGTGAATCCTATCTCAACCTAGTCCTAACTATAAGAATAAATTCTTATCTTAAACTTAACTTGTTCTTTCTTATCCTTAATCACATTGTACAAGAGTTTACTTAAATTGGTGGCTTAACTTATTAAGCTAAAATAGTTTAAGCAGGTGCTGAGAAGTTTAGAACCTTTCTTTTTTACTTAGCACTCATAGTCTTGCATAAGGTTTCCTTCCTTTCTTAGACCTTAAGTGACTTTTTTAACTAACTCTTAACTCACCTAACAGATGCTTTACTCTCATCTTATAAGTGAGTCTAATACTCATTCAAAGGTCCTATATGTTTTAGGAAGGTCTGGGGAGCATTGAGAGATTCATAGTTAGCCCCAAATGTCGCGCTTTAAGGGATCAACGCCATAGGCAAAAAATTTCTGTCCAGATTAACCTTTATGGAACTGTAGCATGGTGCCACAGCGCCGAAGGCCTCGCCTAGGTGCCCTGCAACTTGCCTCTTTGCTTAGTTCATGCTCATTTCTCACTTGCTTTGCCCTAAACCACTTCCAATCCACTTCTAAACTATTTCATTTGATAAAATAACATGTAAAAGCATCTATTAAACACTTGAAAACACAAAAATTCCTTACCTTAAAGGAGATCGCAACTCTTGAACATCATACGCCACAATAAGCCCAAGCAAGCAATCTTCTCAAATTCAATGTAGCAATCTAATTCCAGCCAAGAAACTTGACTACTAAGTATCAAAAACACATTTGTAAGGTTCAATTTAAGCAAAGAAACAATGAACTGGGGCCGGGTATACTCACCCTCTTGAGACATAAAACCCTAAACTCTAAAAGACCCATTATGCACAATCAAGTTCTAGCTTGTAATTCCACCTATTCAAGCTAGAATTTAAGCTAAAGAATGAGTGATATAACTTACTCAAGCTTTATTTAACACACCCACACCATTTAAGCTCAAATAAAATAGGATTTGAGAGCTTGCCAAACTTGAAAACTTGGCTCATAACTTCTCCAAGCTTAATCAAACTACCAGCCCCATAAAAGTTTAATCGGAAGCTTTATTTTTGGTAGGGTTGAGGGTAGAACATTTTTTTAGCTTCCTTAATAATCTCTTTGACTTATCTCTTCCCTTCTTCCCATTTTTCTCAATAAGCCCTTTAACTTAGCTAGTTGCACAATTTGGTCCTCTTACTTTAATAGGGTATTCTTCTCACTTTTTAAATGTAGTTGGAATTAGAAATTATTAATCCATTTAATTTTCTCCTTCCAACTTCATTTAAAACATCAAATATTTCATTTTGGCAAAATGACAATGTTGCTCTTCTTAGCCCTATTTTGCTCAAATAACTAAATTATCTTTCTTTTGCTGCATTAACTTACTTAATTCATTACTTGGATTGCCATTGATGTTCTTAACCTTAAAACAATTATTTATTAAACTTACTTACCTTTGTGATCCATCTTCAAGTCTTAGAGAGTTGTTACACCCTGATTCTTAAAGCTCGACATTAACAACAATCTTCTTTTTCTGTTCTTATCACTCGTCGGCAACCACCTTGAGATTTTGAGCTTTCTACCTATCCCCAGAAAGACCAAATTGAGGAAGTGATATCTCACTCAAAACAGGTTAATCATTGCTATTTGTTGACCTTGTGTCAATAGTTAGATTTAGATACTCTTCACCAAGAGAGATAACAAAGGGTTGATTAGGTTAGTTCAGAGGCTTGTTTGCCTAAAATATTAAGCATGATAGCTAAGGAAATAATGAAATTGTAAGTCATAGCAGACCCTTTCTAATCAGTCCATATTTTTTTGAGTTTTGTTACTAAGTTTATTTTTCAAATGGTTTGTTTTGATCCTTTTATTTAAAGAACTTATGAAGTACATTTTTATGTAATATATTTCCAATGGCACTCTTAGTCATGTTAGATTAGATTGGGCCATTGAACTTAACAAATACATGCATATAAAACTGCTTAATATAAGTTGCAGATCAGACTTACCATCATGCATAAGAACTTTAGCTAAACCACAAATCAAATATTGGTTAATTATAAGGTGTGATCTTATGGAATGGTTTAAAAAGTGCTTATTAGTTACAATTTTATTCCATGTATTAGCATTAATTGAAAAGAACATCTCATCTAGATATTAGCTTAAGTTATGAGTTCATAAGTAATGACCATGGTAGTTTCATTACCCACTCATGTCCTAAAGTTATACACCAACAATGTCAAACTTTTTAGTTATGAAATTTAGCAGTTGAGATAGTTAATGTATTGATGTATTGATACAAGTTTGATAGGTTTCTCCAGAATAGTTTAGACAATATAATAAAGGTAGGGACATGTTGCAGGAGTGACAAATATTATGGGTGGGAGTGAAGGGGATTAAAGTCTTTCAACTGAAAAATAGTAAGATTCTTTAAGATATAGGATTTTTTGTTCTATTTTCTAATCCCATTGTTGTTTTTGTTGTCAAATTCGGCTCGTGTAAAATGTAATTTGACTTCCAATTGGGCTCTATTGTTGTAAGCACAAGAGTTTTAAATTTATAACCCTTATTCACCCGCAAGTGTATGGTATTGTTGTATACAAGTGATGAATACAGGTGTTGTCCTAAAAGATAGAAAATATTTTACCTAGAGTCAAGTCCTAGCTACCCACTAACAAAATTATGATAAACAGGAACTAGTGCTAAATTCAATTATAAGCTAGATGAATACTAAAGTAACAAATGAGAACAAGTACTACAACTAAAGAGAAAAATGCAAAAATGCAAACTAGAACTAACTCATACTAAATATGAATGAGTTAACTTGATTACGAAGACTATCTCCCTAGGATTTCACTCTTTAACCTAAGTTAATTGAGGCACTAAAGGTATTGACTTCCTATATGGTGTAGGGATTCAACTTTCAAAACTCTCTTTCTCAAGACTAAGTTTTGCTTACCAAAAATTAACTATGGCATATCTCAAGCTCATTCATTAATTAAAAGTGGACTAAGACCTAACCTTATTTAAAACACCTAACAAGTTCATTGATTACCTTTAATCAACCAACCCATCATGCTCTATTCTTCATTGCCACCTCATTTGTTTCTCTCTTAAGAATAAAGTGAAATTGTAAGTTGTGTGAAATGACCAATTAACACACAAACATTAAGCACAAAAATAGGCAACATAAGAGAATCAATACCTATGAAAAACCTTAAATAAACATTCGATAACAAGTATCAATAGTTCCATCCTAGAGATATACAAGATTCAACTCCATGTCCATTCTAGCCATAAACATCTTGTTAGAAATCAAGTTAAGCATAAAGAAATACAAGATAGAAATGGGAAGAATGAACTAATGAAAACCCCCATAAGCTGAAGTATCCTTAGCCTCCAAAAATCATTTTGGCACATTCAAGCAAGTTCCAAGCACAAGTCTCCAATGATGGCTTCGAGAGACGAATAAAAGAAAAGTATTATCTAGAATGAAAAACGTAGCCAAAGCTCCAACATTTTTCAACCTAAAGTCTTCAAAAAATCTTTTCTTTAGCTCACCTAACATTTTGGATAAAATCTCTCGGCCAATAATAAGTTAGAATACAAATATCAGGGTAAGAGACCACAAAATCCTAGAACAATGGTGCCACATCACCAAAACAGAGGAATTAGTAGCACCACGTCACCAAGACGTCGAACGGCGACACTGTGTCACCACATATTGGCAACGCGTCACCAATATGTGTAGCACCATTCAAGTGTCCATAACATTAGCAACACGTTGCCACAATCTTCAAGATGAATTCACTGGTTCATGACCAAATTTTGCTCCGCTTGATCCTGCTTCATTTCAACACATCCATAATATTCTTTAACCTGCATAAAGTAGAAACAAAGTGAAAAATACTAAGAAATGTAGCTTGGAATAATAGAAATTGACAGTCAAAGCTGCCAAAAAGTTTAACTACTTTGAGCGTCACAACATACACTTATCATCTATTTTGGCTAAGATTCTAAAGGGATTATATTATAAGAGCTTCTGAATTGCATTTATAGTTTTATTCTGCATTTTAAATTGAGCCCCTAACTATCTCTTTTTATTGTTTTTCTTAATTTATTACTTAAATAAATGATTATGGATTAATTTAATTGCTAAATTTTATAGGTATGATGAGACTTAAATTATGATTAGTTATGTAGCTACGAACAGAATAGAATTGCTCATGAAAATGGTAGAACCTAATAACAGAATGATCTTTTTCAAGTTCCACATTTGTTACTTGAGCAATTGTTTATTTAGAACTTATGAAGTCATATTGTGAAATCCTAATGTTTAGATTATCTATGTAGCTATTATCGATTATGTTTATCTAGCTATGAATTTTGTAAGTCTTAATGTTTAGTTATTTCAGCTTGTTTGGCTTGGATCGTGTAAGTCTTAATGTTTGGTTATTTCGCATTGTTCGACAACAACATGTAGCTTCTTTCTTCTTTCTCATTTTCTGCTGTTAATTCAGTTTGTTTATTTGGAGCTTGTAAGTCTTAATATTTAGTTATTTTGGTTTGATTTGAGTTCAATTTTAGAGGGTAATTGGATCTATTCAATTCCCTCTCATTTAAAATTAAAAATTGAATGGTCCAACTAATTTAATTCGGTTTAAAACCAAAAAAATTGAATACTCAATCGTAGGTTTATATATGGCTAAAGTACCATAAAGAATCTCCTAGAAACCCTATTTGAACAGATTGTATTTGGTTCTATGTATCATACATATGCGGCATGTATTCTACATGATCTAGCAAATTTTGATGGCATGTGAGGGAATTGTGAAACAATAATAATCAATAAAACAACGGAACTTGATTCTTAGAGATCCTGATGCGTGATTAATCTTGTTTGTTCTATACAGCTAAAGAAGATACGTAAAGGACCGTGCATAGTTGCGTCAATTGTTGTTGGGGTCCGATTATGATAAAGTAAAGTTTGGGAACCAAGAGGATAAAGGCTTTCGAATTGAGAGGGTCAATTGTCAGAAAGAAAAGCTTAAGGGCCCAAAAAGCAAGACACGATATCTAAGGACTTATTACAGCGTTTTTCCATTTTTCTGATTTGGCATTTTCCTTTAATTTTAGGATTGTGCAGCTTATCTTGTAGCCCAATGTTAATTACCCTAAATCCACGTTAATAAAGACTCTCACACATACTCTTTCCGCCCCCAAAAATAAAATGCATTTCTTTTTTTAATTGTCCTAAAAAGGATAATACATTTCATTTTAAAAAAAAATTTAACATTCAATTTATTTTATCACCCTCACTTGAACTTCCAGTACATACAAATTTTTAAAAAAAAGTTTATTTTTTAATTTTTTTTATTTAAACTCCTGTTATATATAACCTAATTATTTTTTTTCACTTTTATGGGTATATTTTTTTTTAATTTCTTTTATTTAATGTCTGTGTTTAGAAAAATATATCATATTTTATGAGATAAAGTGGAGTATGTATGTATGTATGGCGGGTGCATGTTTAAAACTGAAGGTATTTTAGCCTGCTTAAAACTGAAGGTGTATAGCGGGTGTATGTTTAAGAACAAAAAGGTATTGAACATATATTAATTAAACATAAAGAAAAAGTAAACAAAGATCTTTCCGGCTTTTTAATATCTCAAGTTCCAACAAAACGAAAAAACATATAGACCCCGCCCGACAGATCCGTGGGGAACATTTCTCTGCGGAGAACGTGGCACCAATTCGTTTTTTTAAAATATGTTATATCTGGAAAAAAGTCTGAAATTGCCATTAGACTCTTAGAAATCAGCTCATCGGGACACCACTTTTTGTGCATCTTCATTAAAAGTTTCAAACTTCGAAATTATGCTCCTCGGGGCAATGAGTACTTGAATTGAGTTCCTTTCTCATGAAATTACCTGAGGTGGAAAGGCTTACCCATAAAAAGGTATTAATTGCCTTTTTTTTTTATGTAACTAGTGACATAGCAAGAAAAGAAAATTGATCAAGTAGCAAACTTAATCAACAAGAAAAACAAGAATCTACTTGTAAAGATAACAAAGCTCTGAAAATAATTCAATATTATTGGTAAGTTGTCTAATAATAACATAGGCAGGCCTATTTATAGGCTGATAAAGAAACTTTAATCCAAAACAATTAAAGAAACTGAAAAATAACAAGGAAAAAAAATCAACACACACTTTAAAGGATTGGATACTTCTCAAAACGATGAATTTTTTACTCAAAAACGTTGTCAGAAAGGCCCTAGTGACACTTGTAAAGGACAAAATTCCTTTCAAAATGACATATCATAATAGTTATTCTAATAATGTAGCAACAGTTAGGGCGTCCAGAAGTTGGGGTTTGCACGAGGTCTATTTTCAAACTTCTTATGCAGTTTTTCATAATCAATCCGTTCCATGAACTCATTCACTAAATGCTCCAAGTCAACTGGGCTAACATAGTCAAGTTACTTGTTCAACTAATTAGGTAGTTCTTGGACTCTACCTTAGGTGAGAATTGTTTTAGAAAACCCACCAATCGTCACATGATTTTAGAATCTTTATCTTTTTCAAGTGAAAAATTATTAGAGTGTTAACTAACAGTTTGACCGGTGCTTGTTAGAAATAAAACAGGGGAAGAATCTGTAAACATTGAAAGCTGGAGGGGGATTGCAATTCTAGAGAAACTTAAGGAGATAAGAGTGATTGATCCAAATGAAAAAAAAAAAAAAAAGCAAAACAAATTTGTCGATAATATCTGGAGTTGTCA
>KK899329.1:231182-251563 GCA_000696445.1 Aquilaria agallochum | reverse complement strand
CGACTTTTAATTCTATCGAATCGAATAGCTCGCACGCGCATCATCACGCGTGTACTTGTCGAGGTCGGTGGTCACGTGCTTCAGGCCTGCATTTATCCCTTGAATGTTCAACCTTCATGGTACCTGTGGAAAGAAAGGTATGATATTTGATACAATGTTTATAACTTTGGTGCATATTGTAATTCTTTCATCTATATTTGAATAAAAAAAACTCACAACAAGAGTACCAGAAAGTGGGTAGTTAAAATTTTTATTTCAGTTTTAGTAATTTCCAATAGAATTCTATGAGGACGTCACTAAAATTTCAGTCAAGTTTTAATTAATTCAATCAGGTATAACTGGAGAAGTTCAGGGGCCATGTCAGCACAAGAAGAAGCTTAGGTGTCAGATTGGTAGAAACATGAAAGTTCAATTGCCAATGCGGGCTTTAGCTTAATGTTTTCTCCTCCTCCTCCTTTTATTTATTTATTTTTTTTTGTGTTCAAAATAATACTGTTGTACTTGAATTGAATGAACATGAATAGAATATGTTTGTGTTGTTTGGATTCACTCCTTTAACTGTTATCACACATAAAAATAAACACGAACACTAAATAAATTTTATTTTTGTATTTGTGTTTATCATTTATAAATAGGGCGTGTGTGTTCGTTTGTTTAGTTTTTATGAACACTTGCCTGTGAACAGCATAATTGAATGTGGTTGTGAATACATAAATAATCAAGAGCCAATTGGTTTCAACTTAATCTAAAATGGTTTTTTCTTTACATCTTTTTTTCGTTTGGTCTTAGATCAATTTCATTTGAAATCAATATTATGTAGGTTTCATAATATAGTAAAAATATAATTTTTATAATTTTATTAAATTTTTTAGGATTTTTCTTTTTAATACCTGAACATAGAAAAAATTTATACAAATTTAATTACTTTATGAAAATTTACTTCCAAATGAATTATTACATCTACATAATATTAGTTTTTAAATGAAATTGGTTCTGGAAAAAATGTAAAAATAAAAATAAGTCATTTTATATTAAGTTGATTTAAGGTAAAATAAATTGGCTCCAAATAATTGAATATAAAAAAATGAAAAACCAATAAATGTATGAACATTCCTAAACATCCAGTAAGTAGCTTGAATGCTAATAACTATGGAGTATGTATGTAATAATAAAAAAATAAACAAACAAACAAATAAATGAATATAAGTGAACGCTAACAAAACATTTTCATTAACATAAATGAATGAATCTCATCCTTCTCTGTGCTCTTTCATTTAAATAAATAAATATAAATTTTTATTTGTATTCATTTGTTTAACAAAATAGATGAATATAAACAAACATCCACAGACTGTTCATTGACAGTCCATCAAACGTTTTGTTTGTTTATATTCATACAATCTACATACCAAGTTATGAGTTGATAATTAATATTAAAATTAAATACATAAGAAAATTAGCTTAAAAAATTCTCAAAGTTTAAGTTTTAACACAAAAATGTAATTATTTTTATAGCAAAAATTACTTAATCCAAGGTAAGGAATTTTGGTAAGGAAAATACATAATAAATGTAACTGTTATGGATGGCCGCGAACTGTCCAATCACAGTTTTGTAAGGAGAGGACCGCATGACATGGATAAGGCTGAAAAATGAACAAATAGGTCGAGCATGGCTTGAGTTTGATTTGGTTTAAAACACTTTCATGACTTATTCAAAAAATTATCAAATCAAGCCTAAATAAAATTTAAAGATCAATATACAATTCAAATAAAGCTTGATTTGTTTGTTACTCGGCTTGACTCAGTCTGATTTCAAATTTTTTTCTTAGTTTAAACAAATAGCTTGACTTTAATTGAATAGAAACTCGTTTACATTATTTTTAATCTAAATATAAATATAAATGATATATCAAACTCGAAAAATTACCGTTTGTGACGGTAAGGATGGCGGGTACTTTGGGCATTGGATCGGAATTCGGAAGGGTTACAAATGGGGAGTAATTAATTAGATTATTTAATTAAGAGCGTAATTAAATTAAAATAATGAAAGGAACACATTTGGGTTTGGGGGTCTGCTTCGGAGACAGGGAGAGAAGAAAAACAAATCTTTCTGGGTGTGACGAGGACGTTTGTTCAAAAGAGCGTCCAAGTTCTCTTCATGTAAGAATTGGGTCCCGCCCCTCTCTCTCCTTCTCCGTAGTATTCAGCTTCCCACAAAAAACAACGGCGCTGAATCTTTACTCCTTCATTGCCAACGCAAACCCATTTCCTCTCCCACAGTAAAACCACTCTCTTTGTGATTGTGAGCGTTTTTTCCGTTGGGAATTTGGACAACTGATCCATTTTGTTCTTTCTTTCCAGGAGGAAAAAGCTCTTCTTCTTCGTCCTTGTTGTCGTTTTTCTTTATGCTGATTTATTCACCTTTTTAATCCTCATAGTCTTCTTCGCCGCTGCTGGTCTTTTTTCTCATATTGGCTTTTTCTTGGCGGTTCACGCGGAGGGAGGCTTTCACAACAATCTTTTCTTTTACTTTTTCCTTTCTTGGGTTTCGGGGTTTCCGCGGAGCTTTGTATTTGGCTCGTTTCCTTTCTTCCCTCTGTATATTGATGCTGCGGATGGGCAGATCGTAATGCCTGTTCTGTTCGACCGAAGACATAAAGATCTGAATCTGGTTTCTGGGTTTTGTTTCTCCGGTATGTCCATTTCACCGTTTCTCTCTCCTCGCCCGCTGTTTTCATCTATTGTTTGCCTCTTGGGGTATGAAGTAGTTGGTGGGTTTTCCACTTGTGTTCTTAGATTTCTTGTTTCGGTGTTTCTTTTTTCTTTCTTTTATTATTCTTTGTGGGGCTTTTCCCTAGTTCGATATTTTGTTTCTATTATGGGCTGTAAAATATTGTTTCTCACTCCAAGAACGACTCTTGCTTCTTACTTGCCGTGCTCCAGCAAATCCTAATTTTGATTACTAACTGGTGGACGAATAAATATTGAATCAGTTGATAAGAAACATAAGGCAGGTTTCCTGATTTTGTGCTGTGCATCATGTCTGTGGATTAATTGCGGTGAACTTGTTTGTACGTTCCAATGGGATCGTAAATGCAGATTTGTCTGTTTCTCCCTGTTATTGCGGATTATGGACAGAGAAGAGTGGAGGAATCCAATGTGTTAGCTTGCAGATGAAGTGCCAATAAATTTATCAAAACGGATGGATTGAATGAGGGAGTAGCAGTCCATTTGGATGCAATGTTGAAGGCATTGGCTCCAGGGCTGTTGATTTCTTCTCTGCTAATATCCCTATCCACAGCAGACAATGGCTTGTCACGGTGCAATTGTGATGATGAGGGAAGTTTATGGAGTATCGAGAGCATCCTGGAGACACAGAGAGTGAGTGATTTTCTGATTGCTGTGGCCTATTTCTCCATTCCATTGGAGCTGCTATACTTTGTTAGCTGCTCAAACGTGCCATTCAAATGGGTCCTTTCTCAGTTCATTGCTTTTATTGTGCTGTGTGGAATGACACACCTGCTCAATGGGTGGACGTATGGTCCCCACCCGTTCCAGCTCATGCTCGCCCTCACGGTGTTCAAGATCCTCACTGCCCTGGTGTCTTGTGCCACTGCTATAACTCTTGTTACCCTTATCCCTTTGCTTCTGAAAGTGAAGGTGAGGGAGTTCATGCTGAAGAAGAAGGCATGGGACCTTGGTAGGGAAGTTGGGATTATAATGAAGCAGAGAGAAACTGGTATGCATGTCCGAATGCTAACGCAAGAGATTCGTAAATCGCTTGATAGGCATACAATTTTGTACACTACCTTGGTTGAGCTCTCCAAGACATTAGGCTTGCAGAATTGTGCAGTTTGGATGCCTAATGAGATGAAGACGGAGATGAACCTTACTCATGCATTAAATGGTAGGAATTATTCATACGACATCAATATTCCTATTGGCAACCCAGATGTTGCAAGGGCAAAAGGGAGTGATGATGTGATTGTTATCAGTCCAGACTCTGCACTTGCTGATGCAAGCCGTGGAGAATATGGAGTACCACCAGGACCCGTGGCTGCAATTAGAATGCCAATGCTTCGGGTTTCAAATTTTAAAGGTGGAACTCCTGAGCTTATGAAGACATGTTATGCTATTTTGGTTTGTGTTTTACCAAGTGGACAGTCTAGATCATGGAGTAACCAGGAGCTGGAGATAGTTAAGGTGGTGGCGGATCAGGTAGCAGTGGCATTGTCTCATGCTGCTGTTCTTGAAGAGTCCCAACTTATGAGGGAAAAACTAGAGGAGCAAAATCGGGCATTGCAACTAGCAAGGCAGAATGCTATGAGAGCAACCCAAGCTAGAAATGCTTTTCAGAAAGTAATGAGTGATGGCATGAGAAGGCCACTGAGTTCTATTTTAGGATTGCTTTCAGTCATGCATGATGGTGATTTGACAAATGATCAAAGAATTATTATTGATTCAATGATGAAGACCGGTAATGTCCTATCAACCTTGGTAAATGATGTGATGGACATTTCAGTTAAAGATAGTGGAAGATTCCCATTGGAGATTCGATCCTTCCAGTTGCATTCTACAATAAGAGAAGCAGTTTGCCTTGCTAAATGCTTATCTGTCTGCAGGGGGTTTTGTTTTTCAGCAGAGATTGAGAGGTCCTTACCTGATCACGTGATAGGAGATGAAAGGAGAGTTATTCAGCTGATACTTCATATGATTGGGAGCCTGTTGGGGGCCAATAACAGAGGCACTGTATTATTCCGGGTGTACTCAGAAAGTGGGAGTCAAGAACGAAATGATCAGAGAAGGGCACGCTGGAGGCAAGCTTCTGATACCGATGTATATATCAAGTTTGAAATGAGCATTGACCAAAGTTGTGATCCATTAGATAGTGGGTCCTTATCAGAGTTACAGCATGGTGGTCAGAGATATAGCGGCCATGGAGTTGAGGAGCGCCTGAGCTTCAGCATCTGCCAAAAGCTAGTGCAGGTAAGATTTTTCAATATAAATGTATTTTAGGTAAGCTGTAAAAGAGGTTAGATGCTTTATTCACCACCCCCCCCCTCTCTCTCTCTCTCTTCTTTTGGGCTTTTCCTGGTAAAAACGTGTAGATTAGGGATTGTTTTATGGTCTAAAAATGGTTGGATCTTTACTTCACTGCTAGTCAGATAATCAGGCTGCGTGTCAAGTAAACTTCTGCTCTTCTGTTCAATTATGACAAAGTTCGTGCATCTAGTTTTTCATGTTTACTCTGCATCTGTTTAGGATGATTGTTCTTTCACCTTTTCTTGGTTGGCTATAGGTTTGTTTTGACCTTGACTTCAGAATTTGATTTATTGGAACTAGATTAAATTTTATTGCTTGCCCAGTTAGAGCAGAATCATATATAGATTTGATCAATTTATTCTTTGGTTTTACTGCAAACGAATGGGAACTGTTGCATATATAGGTAGTTTCTAATTTCAAATAGTAAGTTTGATGTGCCTTGTGATGAATGAATCTAGCTACTGAAGCAATTGTCTGTCCTCCTGAGGACTTTCCGTTCACCTTTTGAAATTACAGATGATGCATGGGAACATCTGGGTAGTCCAAAACCCTGGAGGTCCTGCACAGAGCATGGCACTTGTCTTGCGGTTTCAAGTCCGGCCATCAATAGCAATAACAATAACTGGGAATGCCGAGTCTTTGGAGCAGCCTCAGTCGAACTCTATCTTTAGGGGTTTGCAAGTTTTATTGGCTGATGATGATGACCTAAACAGAGGTGTTACTCGAAAGCTACTTGAGAAGTTGGGCTGCTCTGTTACCACAGTTTCTTCTGGGTTTGAATGCCTAAGTGCCATTGCCATTGGCCCAGCCTCCTCACCTTTCCAGATTATTATTTTGGATCTTCAGGCGCCTGAGTTGGATGGGTTTGAAGTGGCAATGAGAATCCGGAAGTACAGAAGTCGTAGCTGGCCTCTGATAATCACCATGGGTGCTAGTGCTGATGAAGAAATGTGGCGAAAATGTACGCAGATCGGAATAAACGGGCTCATACAGAAACCTGTTGTCTTGCAGGGAATAGCAACCGAGCTCCGAAGATTGTTGAAGCAGATAAATATTGGATGAGAGACCTGGTGGGGAGGTCCAGAAGGAAAGCTACAATTATCTTATTGCCCGCAATCAGTTTTTCAGCTAGCTTCCATCATAGAGATGTTGCATACAGAAACATTCAAATTCAAGATGATATACGAAATCAGAGGCATTTACTTCACCCTCCCCTGTGTTCTGTCTTTCCGCATTTGCATGCGATGGTCATAGCTCACGACTATAGTTATCTTGGGTGCTAAGTAACTGGACGCATATATGTAGTGGCAAATCTAGGTACAGTCGATCTCAGGCATCGAAAATTTTGTTGTTGTAGTGAAGTACATACATTACAAGAGACGTCTGAGACAGAAAAAAAAATGAAATTGGGAAGGAAGTAGAGAAATAAACGGGTGTGGGTCGAATTGCAAGTTTGCAACAGGGTAGCTCCATACAGTACACAGAGAGTTCACGTTTTTTTTTTTAAAAAAAATTTTTTGGGATCAAATGTCCAAAGAACAGTTGATGCATGTATGTGGAGCTGCTCGTGATTTCATCGGCTGACGCACCAGCAGATGGCCAAGTGGACTATTTTATAGCCTGCCTTCGCCAAATAATATTCCCACTATAAAAAAGTAGGGTTTAAATTGCACTGGGATTTCTTAGTTTATTTTTTTTTTAAATTGGTACCATATTTTGAAGTTGTTTTATTAAAATCCCTCTCCTCATATTGTGTGTCACAATTAAGTTTTCTCTTCACGGATAAATCGGGTATAAATTGCTAATGTGATGTTAATTAAAACTAAAATAAATTTAACATATCAATTTTAGTCTTTTAACTTTCCCAATAAAGAATTCTCAACCTTAAAATTCTAAATCAACTATCGACACCCTGAATTTTACAAGATCCCTCAAACATGCCTACTCTTCTCCTCTCTTGACCCTCCTCTTTGATATTCATGAACATAGACTGAAGATCATTGTCAGCAACAGATAACACAAGATGATGCTGGGGGATTTCTTGGCTAAGGAAAGGGGTGGTAAATTAGAGAGTTGGTACATTGATTGGCTGCTGATATTGTTGAAATCACTAGCTCTGCTCGTGAATGTTGCATAGTAGCCAGTAAAGTTCTTGAAGGCCACATTGCTATCAATGGTGTAGCTAGTGAAGCATTCGTTGTGGTTAGTGGATCCCTGGCTGTCACTCTTGAAAAAATCATTGGGTGTGTTCATCCCATCTGAGTAGTTTTTGAACGAGTCAACTTCACTAATTTTAGTTGAGGTATATCCAAAACAAAGCCAAGTTCCTCACATTCTCCTAGGCCATCTCCCAAACCCACCACATTATACGTCTTCTCCTCTTTCTCGTTGGGGACTGCGGGAACCAGTGCGGCAATGGTGGGGGCAAAGGCAGAGATCCTAATGGAGACCAGGACGAGAGAAACAACAAAGAGAAATTCCTTTGCTTTCCTTCGTTTAAGGAGGCAAGTAGATCCATTTTTGTGTCTGGATTGGTGGATTTGGTTTGATTTTCTGATTGGATTTGGATTCTTTGGGTGTTGATCAGAATCTTACCTTAGATTTACAATTTTTTGGGCTTTTTGTGAAATAATCTATTTCCATAGCTCTAATTGGTCCTGATGTTGTGATTCTAATTGTTGTAATTGTTGCTTGCGGCTTCATATTGTTTCCTTACATCATGATGCAATTTTATTGAAAAGAAGATTACATTAGGATGGGACCAAGAGGTAGAAGGTGATGAAGGAGAAGAGGAATGCTAGTTTTGGTGGAAAATGGTGCCAAATCTGATTGCCTCTGCCTCTGCCTTGTTT
Organism: Aquilaria agallochum; assembly: GCA_000696445.1. Classification (NCBI taxonomy): domain Eukaryota; kingdom Viridiplantae; phylum Streptophyta; class Magnoliopsida; order Malvales; family Thymelaeaceae; genus Aquilaria; species Aquilaria agallochum. Next base: position 243,668 of record KK899329.1, on the reverse strand, counting down.
CCCCATCTCGTCTGACTTTATTTGGTGTCAAACAGTGACCAGTTATGAGATTTGGGTAGAGAATGGATGAGCTTAGGGATGTAAACATTAGTTTTAGAAGTTTAAGATTTAACATTATTTGTTGAAAAAGTTTGAGACAAAAATTATTATTTTACATTTATTTTAATGTTAATTAATACAACGTCAATATTTTTAAATCAATAACATTGAGGGAAATGTCCCAATTAGAATGCGTTGTACTAGATATTAGACTTCGATAGAATAATTTTAAAGTAGAGTATCAATTCAAAATATGAAACTAAACTAAGGGACCTATGGCGAAATTTATCCCAAAAATATTTTGTTAATAGATACTTGTACTAAATTTTTACGGCATCTAAATATTTTCACACGTCATTTTTGGTGAAAAATTCAAAAGATTTAGCATTAATCTCTACATAATTGATATGTATGATGTTCACAAATACATAGCATTTCGAGTTTGGGAATAAAGTCTTGCATGAGTTGTTCACCTAATTCAAAATTAATTTGATATTGAGCTTGAGAGATGTTACAACCTTATAAAGTTTTAATTTATCATTAGTTTAATAACGTCCCTAATAATACCGGAGTAAGGAAATATGAGGACATAATTTTTCTCATGAGTGATTATTAAAACCAATACTTGTGTATGTGTATGTTATTGGGGAAGAGAGCCGAATTGACATTGGATCCTTTCAGAATGTTGACCGAGTAGATTCGTCCCCTCTCGTCCTGACGTTGCCCGTCGGAGGAATTCTCTTTTTTCCCGGACCACCAATTAAGTAGAGCCATTTCGTGATAGAAAAGAAAGTTGCATACCAATGAGTTTTGCACATGTCAACTACTAGTAAACCATTTAAATTCAAATGTGAAGTTTACATTATTTATTTTTCATTTGGTGATGATCAAATCATCAATCTAAAACAAGACGAGGAATAATACACATAATTTATAATGATGAAATTGCACGTGAACATATATTTATATTTTTGATAAAAATATAATCGGTAAACTAAAACTCAGCAAATTAAAAATTGATAAAAGGAAAGCTCACATTATCGATTCTTAATGTATAAATAAAAAGCACTTATTATTCTTTTTTTTTTTTATATTCAAAATCATTTATAAGTAAGAATCTAAGAGTTTGTGGAAGTTATGAGAAATTAGTCAGTTTTCCTAAGCCTAGAGAGCAACGTGTCATTTTTTTAATTATCAAAATTTGTCATTTCAAGGAAACAATTTTTTGACCATCAGTACGTATTATTTCAATGTAAATGAAAAAATAACAGATTTGAACAGGTGATTTCTGATATAATTTGGAGACCAAAATCCCAACTAAATCACCTAGATGCGGGGTTTCAAAATTTTACATTAACACATAAAATCAATCTTGTTGAAAAATCTGGCAGAAGAATCTTTGTAACATCTGTGAAGTAACTTAAATCAAACAAAAACAGATGGGTGAGCACTTAATGGGGTGCATGAATTGAGGCTAAGGAACATCACACACGGTCAAACGAGGAATAATTAATGGATCTCATCATCTCACCACCAATTCGCATTATAATTACATTGGCTCCTCCAAGAATAAGTGTTCAAGTTGGGATATAGTATGCTACTAGTTTTCCATGCTCTAAAAGTTTTGTGCCAAGGGCTCTGTACACCCAAAAATAGCTAGCTGGAAAGCGACAAGTAATCTACCCTTGTGTTTTCTTTTCTTTGTTTTTGTTTTTTCTACTTTAATTCCCACGAGATATCTTTATTATGGAAAAGTTCCATCCTAGCTAGCTACTTGCTGGAATTGAGTTTGTTTCTGTCCCACGGCACGTAGTTTATAGTTATAATCGACCCCTAATTGTGCTGTACCGAGATCAGAGAAGGCTAGACCTCCCAGCTGTAGTCGTAATTAGCAGAAGGAAGCTTTGGGAGGGAAGAGGAGATTAAAATAAGAGGCAAAGCCCGGTCCTAATCTTAAAACGGGGTGACTTCGACTAAATTAAGATTGTGTTGTTGTACGTGGTTCACGAACTTGTCTGGACTGGAGATTCATTGGAGTATGTAATAAATATTCCGATGAGTGAGACAAATAATGCGATGCAGGGATGGGATGGGAACCCTTTCCAAAAGGGGCATCACCCCCTTCCCTAGTCTCCACTCCAGTCCACCCGATGTTCGCTACCATACGATCATTTTCACATAAGTCAAATACTATGTATATTTTTTATCTAACAACTAATACTTCTTTTATGGGTAAAGTTTATTATTGGTATCTAACTTATTTTTGTGTCATAAATAAATATCTGATTTTTAAATTTATCTTATCGAATTACCTAATATTATATTGTGCATCCCAATTGATACTTTCCATCAATTAATACTAAATAATACTAAATAAATTAAAAATAACAACTTCTATTCTAAAACTTTTTCAATCACTTATTCTAAACCTTAATCTTATAAACTTAACTTTTAAACCTCCCCAATCAATATCTCCAAGTCCCAAACTAGAATCTCATTTTTTTTATCTCCTTCACCTACAACCCAACATGAATCCTCATCTCTTGAACCTGTAATCCTCCTTCATATTCTCTAGACTGTACATCTCACCCCCAATTCTCATTCATCTCCTCCACAAACGCTTCTCTAGGAGTTAGGATACACCAGAATTCTAATCAGATGCTCAACTACTAACGAAAGCGCCGGAGTTTCCATCAGATAGCTACAAAGCCAAATCATGGATTTTCTTTGAGAATTCCTCATCTGAGAAGGAATCTAAATTGGCGCTATAGACTCACTTCAGGGCCTTCAATTTGGGCATCATAATATCGCAACATTGGGCCTAAAGAGGTAGGATGACGATGGATTTTCAAACACGACGGAAGGGTCCAAATGGTGGATGAAGCGGCAAAGGAGAGTGTTGTCACTATGACCAAATCGGCAAAGGGAAGGGCAAGAGACGGCAACCAGATGCTCCCCGGCGATGGCTTTATGCTTGGTCTTGAAGGCGCCGGTGACGACCATGAAGAGAATGAAAAGTAGGTGGTCGATGCCAACCTGCTTTTATCCTCCATGAAATCCTTTGGCTCAAACACCAAAACCTAACTCAGTTTCTCTGCCTTGTTTGACCCTTTGACCCATTTTTTCTTAATTTTTCTATCAATGATTTCTTTTAACTCCCCCGCCACCATAGCTCATCCTTGCGCCCTGAAACTGCTGAATCAGATGAAGTGAAGAATTAAGATTAGTTGCCAACATTATTTTGATTGATTCAAATTCACAAAATAATTCAATTAATTTAAATACTGACATTCAATGGTTTTTTATTGTTGAAAAACAAGTTAATTTAAATCATTTTGATTCATGTCAATTTTGTAAGTGCTGGATTGGTTTAGTTTATGGTTCATAAGAAATGCATGCCAAATGTTTGAACAAATGCCTGTACGGGCACTGTAGAATTCCTAAATATAATTGCTTTATGATCAAGAGGAGTCCTCTTTGAAAGACATTGTTGGTCGAGAGAGGGGAAATCCTGCTGTTGCGACCAATGATGGGGTAGTTCTTCGGGGAGGGGGGAGGGAGCTGGGTTAGTGAGAGCATAATTGATTTTAAATATTAGAATTTTAAGCATTAGAATTAATAATTGCAAAACTTTGAGGACCAAAATTGTTATTAAAAATTTATTTTAGTGTTATTTAATGTCATATCAGCATTTTCCATCATATTTAATAGTGAAATTAATAGAAAATACCTAATTAGGACACACTATATAAGTTTATGTAATTCGATATGATAAATTTAAAAGTTAGGTACCATTTAGAACATGAAAATAAGCCAAAGTCTAGTTATTATCCTATAGATATATGTCTAATTAGATATACTAATCTATTCCTAATTCCTCTATATATAGCCCGCAAACTACTAAAGAAACTGACAAATTTACCCCTGGACCAAAACTCCTCATTATTTTCAAAAACCCTACCTTGTTTTCGAGACTGCATCTGTAGCCACCGTCGCTGCCATCGCCTCTAACGAACTGTCGTGATCCACTTTCAGATTTTGTAGTTGCACACCTCTAGATCTCCTCGTCAATCGCAGCCCCTCACTTCTAGATCGCGTTGCAACTCACATCCAAATCTCACATTGCCGATCACCTCCAGATCTAGCGAGTTGTCGCTTGCTGGATCGTGCTGATCACTGTCTCTTTGTCACGTCGCTAGTTGCTTTCGAACCACAAAAGTGCCTATAATAAAATGTAAATGTGTCTAATATAGTATGTGGAAGTATCTGCAAAAGAGTATAAAAATAATTTATTGTAATGTGAAATTCAAAGTGTCCAAAGCTATTGGAATAAGTGTTTGATTGAATGTTGAAAAATTTCTAAAGAAATATATGAAAGTGTTTGAATAAAAATTTTATAAATTAACTTGTAAAAAATATGTTTTTTTAGAAAATAACTGTTTGAGATAACAAAAAGAACATCTGAACCAATAAGAAAAAGTATCTAATTGAATATTGGAAAATGTCTAAAGGAATATATAATAAATGTCTGACTAAATAACCTATGAGCATTTGTTACCTTTTAGAAAATAAGTGTCTGAAATAATTTGAAAAAGTGTTCTACTAAATATGTAAAAATGTTTAAATAAAAGTGTAAAAGTGTCTAAATATTTAAAGAATTGTTTAAAATAAAGGTATCAAATTTAATGAATAAAGAAGTGTCTAAATAAATGTTAAAAAATGTCTAAAATGTAATTTTCCAAAAAGATTTCTTCCTTTTCGCCCACTCACACTACTTCGCCTCAGCCTAGCCTCTCTTCCACCTTTACCTCGCATTGCCTTGCCTTGTCATTTCTTCTCTTTGGACTCGCCTCGTTGCTTCACCTCCTCCCTTGCCTCTTACTCGCCTCGCCGATTCGCATCACCGATTGTCCAATCGGGTCTTTGTTCTCTGCCTCCTTTAGTCACCGTTCCTGCGATCGTCTCACCACTTCGCCTCCACATTCGNGCCTTGCCACTTCGCCTCCTCGGATCGTGGTTGACAACGGTGCCAAAAATGCGAAGGATGACTGGTGATGCGGCTACAGAGGTTTGATGAGGCTTAGAGAAGACAAAACATGATTTAGGGTAGAATGTTAGATGGAAATTAACCATAATGATAAGGGATATATTTGGAAAATCACATGCCATGTCTAATTAGATATATGTTCATGATAGCCGTACATGCCAAAGTCCCCTTAATGGACTTATGTGTATATATATATATATGCTTTACACACACAATTTTTTCATTATTTACAGTTTTATTATTCACTTTTTATTATTTGCTTCGAACCCTGGTCCGTCTCTGCTGCATATTGATATACCTGTTCGATCAAAATGGTGATGCCTTCATCACTCTCCTTGATATCAACGATGCTCTCTCCAAGCAGCAAAAAAGCAAAATATTATAACAATTAAAGTCAACTATTAGCTATCATTCATAGCAATCAAGCAGAAAAAAAGCCAAAAAAATATGTAAAAACAATCATAGTTCTTGAGAATTGGGCCGTTGAAGAGACTGACTTTTGTGGTCTCTAGTAGGTCCAAAACATAGTCTCTAATTGCAATGCTGGGCCGAATCGGTGAACTTAGTTTGAGTCCAAATGCACCGTTGAGGAGTTTCTGGACAAGGAAGTGCTAGTTTGGTTGGACATCGACGAACGACTTCAAAGCTATTACAAAACCGAAAACGGCGACTCTCGGAGGTCCAACAAGAGATGGTCCAGATGTGACTGTAAGAAAAAATCTAATCAGTTGGTAGTTAAGCAACGCAGAGAAGCATTTGAAACCATAACTAAAGGGATAATTTCAATACCAAGTGATTAGGGTAAGTCTAACATGCAACATATCTTTTATACCTATATATATTTGTATTCCAATATTACTGTTTATAGAATAAAATAAGTATGAGTACATCAAATCTCGTGTCCCCTTAAAATTGAAGAAATGTACAAATCAGATAGTAAATATGTACACGAATTTGATGTACAGGTGAAGTGACGGATTTGCACAAATAATATATAATATATGTACAAACGAGATTACAAATATGTTACTAATATATTTCATAATATATACGAGTTCAACCTCTCATAAAAAAATAGATGTAAACACGTCAAATCTCACTTCCTATCAAAATTTGAGATATGTACAAATTGAATGATAAATATATATAAAATTTAATGTATAAAGCAAGTGATGAATATATACAAAATATATGACATATATGTGTAAATGAGTTGATAGATATGTTACAGATATATTTAATTGTATATATAAGTTCAATCATTCTAATATTTTCATCAAATCAAAATATATCAATCCTAAAATTAAATCATGTTATACATATTTGTATAGTCTTTAGAAGAAATTGTTAAATTGTCCTTCATTCATCTTGTCAGACAAGAAAATGTCAACAAAATAAAAAGATGTTAACATAGAAAAAATGCATTATCTACATAACCAAAGATTAAGTATAATATATATCACGCAGTTCATTTTAAATTAAGTCAATTGACTTTAAAATGATTTATTTTTATTCTTATATTTGTTATATGAAACTAATTTTAATTAAAAGCTAATATTATTATAGTCTTAATAATGTTTTTATAAATTTTTCTAGTTTAAGGCATTAAAAAAATTCATAAAAAATTCATAATATCATGAAAATTTATTTTTAAATAAATTATTATATCTATATAATATTAATTTTTAAATAAAATTAATTTCATCTAAAAAAATAAAATAAATAAAAATAACTCGGTTGACATGCTGAGGAATAATAATTTTGAATGATAACAGAGGAGTAAATTTACCTGTACGGAAGGTATGGCGCACCCCCCGGACTGACACAAGTCATTATGTATTAGCTTCTGTTTGACACTCTTTTATTTTTTAAAGGGAAAATTACCAAAAATCCCTTGATGTTTACTTGAACTTACACTTTTATCCCTCAGTTTTTAAATACCTACACTTACCCCCTCTAACATTAGCATCGTCATTCACCGTGACAACAGAAAAGAGAAAATGACTATTTTGAGATTCCGACGTTCTTCTATAACAACTTTGCCCCCCAACTTCTGAATTTAAACAAAAATAAAACAAAATGAGAACAAGAAATTAAAACCCTCTGAACAAGAAATTAAAACTCCCTGACCCATCTTCTCTCCCCCCAAATTTTCTAGTGCCCTACCTCCTCACCACCCTACTCCATCCCTCCTCTCTCTTCCCCTCAGTTTATCGGTCCCTCCTCGCCTCCATTCCTCATCCATCTTAATGTTTTCTTGATTCTTGTTTGTCTCTCCGTTGTCTTCGTTCTCTCGTCGGTCCCTCTCTTTGTTCTCTCGTCCGTCTCGCCAGATGAGATCTCGTTCATCTCCTAGAAATTGGTGGCGGGTGAAGGAAGATAGATCGGATCCACCTCACTTGGAATCACACCAAAATCTCACTTGATTCATTCAACGATCCGTCTCGCCGTAGGCCAGACCCTTACCTGACTGCCATTAATCTGCCAATGTCACTCGATTTCTGGTATTCGGTTGATTCAGGAAATCGGAGGATTGTTTTCCTCCGAAAAGCCACCGCCGCCCATTCTCTTTTTCTCTCTTGCTCAATCAGAATTGGGACTACGCTCAATCATAAAGAGGAGCAAAATCACACGGTAGAGAAAAAGGGATGATGGACAGAGAAAAGAGAATTGAAGGACAAGGAAAAATGAAGTCGGGTTCATGAAATAGGGGCGATGAACAAGGAAAAGAGAATCGAAGGACAGGGACAACGGATTTTGTGTATCTTGAATTCTAGTTTCTCTCACTTGCTTGATTTGGTTTTTGGCTTGAATTTTTTTTTAAATTTTTTATCTGTTTAGTTGTTGGTTGTTGCAAATATGAAAGGAAAGGCTGAGTGTTTCAACAATCTTAGTTGGAAGCTGCAATTCAAAAACTCTACCTAGATTGCTGTAAGGAACCCAACGAGAAGTTCGTAAGATTTGGTAGTGGAGGGCTTTGCAGTTCTTGTGTTCGTAGGTTCTGGATTTGAGTTTAGGAAGATGATGAGGTAAATCGTTAAATGTAGAAGTTGGGGGCCTAAGTTTTTATGGAAGAGGGTCAAAGGGGCTAAGTCAAGTGTTTTTCCTTTTCTATGATAACAGAAATTAACGGAGTTAATTTTTGAGGGGGTAATTGTAGGTATTTTAAAAAAAAAGAGAAAATTGTAGGTTCAAGCAAACCTCAAGGGGTTTTTTTAATTTTTCCTTTTTAAAATGTGTACAAGGTAATTTCAGAAATATCTTTGTGTAAAAAGTGATTCTAAAATGAGTTAATAATGTCCTTGAAATAAAGATCTCTTTCTGACGTTTATTTTGTAAAAAATGTTTTCCTTAAATAATATTATTCTATTAATATAAATTTAGTGTTTAGTAAAATAATATTTATTTTATAGAAAAATGTTGTTTCATTCAAACAAATTTACTATTCTACAAAATATTGTCCAAGACGTGGTAACATTTTCATAAATAAATTGAAACAATAGGTGCAACGCATTGTACTTAATGCATGTTATAACTACTCTAATTGGAAATAGTATATATATATGTATGTATATGTAGATGTCAATGGGCTAGACTTAGGGAGGGTAAAGCGATTCCTAAACCCTACTCACAATATAAAAGCTCTACCCAAACCTTACCCGAAACCCGCAGTGAGTAGGTTTTCTTTACCCAAACTCTTCTCACATTGGGGCAAATAGGGTCGGGTATTGTACCCACAATACTTGCACAAGTAATCACATAACATAAAATTAAAACTAAAGAAAGTATAAAATGTTTGAATAATACAACATAACAAAAAAAAAGTAACTCAATCATACGGTTATGAATTTTAGAATCTATATTAAAATTATAATATATATTTAGGTTGTATAAAACAAGAATTGGGTATGTATATATAATATTATTAATACTTTAGATATTTATATATTATGTATATATGCGGGTAGGGTACAGGTCAGGTTTGAAGAAAGTAGACCCTTAAACCTATATTCTCCCTTTACTTGGTAGGTACAAAGCAAAAAATAACTGAACCCGGCCTAAAGCCATCCAATTGCGAAAAAAAACTCTACCTGTCGGATAGGGTAGGATAGGATACCCGCGGGTAAAGGTACAAATTGACATCTCTACAATTGGGGTTTATTACGCACACTTTGGCATGACCAACAAACACATGGCAACCATCCAAATCTACTCCTATTAGATTTAGTGGTAAAGGCGAGACCTGGGCCTGGTCGACCTAGCCTAAACCAGGATCGGACCAGAAGTCAAGCCCTGCTTGACTCAGTCAAACCAGCCCTACCTCGCCCAGGCCAAAGCCTGCTAAGATGTGGGCCAAATATGGGCCCGAAAGAAGGAGGAGGTACAAAACGGATCCGCCCCCGACCAGGACGGGACCCACGAACCGCCCCGCCGCGCCAGACTGGACCGGACCAGGCCTGGCGCCCAACAGTTTCTGCAAATTTTTTTTTAAATGGGTTAATTACATAGTAGGCCCTCCAGCAGTTTTTGGCTCCATTTTAGCCCCCAAAAATCCATTTTCACCCCTCCCAACAACTAAATTTCAAGGACCTTTTAGTCAAAATAATTTTTTTCCTTCCCCTATAAATACTAATGCCATTTTCACTCTATTCTTACACAATCACTCAATCTCTTTTCTTTCTCTACCATCTTCTCTCAAGTATTCTCCTTATTTTCTTAATCTCTTTCAAATTTTTTACTAATGTCCCTATAATATCTTCATAATCTCCTCTTAATTTTATATTAGCCACTACTATTAGTTCGTGAGTTATGGCTTCAAAAGGAAAGGGCAAGTCAACAAAGAGTTCATTTTCCCGCACCACCGGCCTCCGAGCCTTGTTCCGTCGCTGTTCTCGGCCCGCCGATAAAGGTATCTTAATTTAAGAGTTGCACGACGATGATGACGGAATCAATATGATGAATTATGATTTAGGTCTTGACGGTCAATTATCCAATAACGAAGTGGAAGAGTTGGATGCGATGACGTCCAGGGATTCGTTAATAGAACCAATGCCTACAAGTCATGGACCCGCTGTGAAGGAAACCCAAGCACAAGGTAAATCCCCGAGACTGACTGATTGGGTTTGGGAGCATTATGAGCTCATACATGAAGGGGAGTTGAGGCACAGGAAATGCAAACATTCCGGGAAAAAATTGGTGCATAAAAAGAATTCCGGCACTGGAACATTGAAGCGGTATATTGAAAATCAACATCCTAACATCCTCCCCAGTGCCGGGGCTAGTTTTGGAGGACAAATAAAACTTGGGTTTACAACCGGCATCGATGGGCCAGGTATATTTCGTTTTAACCAACAATCTTGTAGAGAACGTATCATAAATTGGATGATACTTACTGAAAAACCTTTCTCACAATTTGAAGATGTCTACCTAGAATCTTCGATAAAATCATAATTAAATCTTGTGTTTATAAAATATTTAGGAAAACTGCTAAGAAAGAAAGCTTTAGATAATTTGAAGTCGAAAAATCAGATTTGTAACCGTATTTTTCTGCTCTTGATCATTGTGTGGCATTTACTTCTGATATGTGAACATCACCTATAGGTCAATCATTCTATTGTGTTACTTCTCATTGGATTGATTCTGATTGGATAATGCAAAAATGAATTTTGTCATTTAAGGTTATTAAAACAGATCATACTGGTTATCAAATATTTAATTGTATTTTAGAAACTTTACGTGATTATTTTTGTACAGATAAAATCCTGTGTATTTCATTTGATAATATTTCAAACAATGATGTTGCCGCTCGTCTTTTGAGTCAAACATTGAAATCATCTCTCAACAGTGCATTCTTTCTCGTTAGATGCACGTGTCATATTTTGAACATTTGTGTTCCAAAGGGTTTGGAAGTTCTCCAAAATGAGATTCTGCTTATTAGAAACTTATTAAAATATTTAATGTCCAAACCTGCTGTGTTTCGTGAATTTAAAAGCTCTTGTTTTGAAAATGAAAAAGAATTTTCTTAGAAACAGTTTAAATTGGATTGTTCAACTCGCTGGAACTCTACATATTTGATGTTGCAAGATGCATTGCTGTATGTAAATTTGTTATCACATTTCATGAATTTAAAAACTAGTGAATTGCTTAAGTTTTTTTACGAGGCAACTGAATTTTTCTCTAGTGTTTACTACTCAACCATTTATCAAATTTTGTTTCATTTAGTGAACATTACATATGCTTTATATCATTTTAAAGATGATGAGTTGTTAAAACTGACTGTTGAAACCATACGGGTTAAGTGGCTTCAATATTTCGAAAACATTCCATATATCTTTTTAGTCACTTCTTTACTTGACCCATATGTTAAATTAACGGGCATAAGAACATTGCTTGAAGGGATTTTTCATACTTATTTAGAAATGTCTCATAGAAATGTTTTAGCAATGTCTGCTACTACTTCCGAGTACTTGCATTCTTTATACAAGTTATATTGTGACCGACATTCGGATAAGGTAAGATCTGAAGCTCCTCAAACTGAGCCTCCAAGTAGATCGATCTCCTCAAGATTCAACCCGGCCCTCCAAACGCTCAAACGACCCCGATCGACAACATCGGGATTAGCTGAGGTCGATGACTATCTCAACACATTGTTCGAAGCAAGCGACATCGATATCTTGGAGTGGTGGAAACAAAAGAGATCAAGGTTTCTGATTTTATCGATAATCGCACGGAAGATTCTTGTTGTTCTAGTATTGATCGTTTCATCCAATGCAGTGTTTAATGCCGGAAAATGGGTAATATCAGAGAAACGATCAAGATTGATACTCAACGCGGTAGAAGTATGCGTGTGCAACTGAAATTGGGGCCTTACAGCACTTCGGCAGTAAGACCAAAAGAGTTCGGATGAGGAGGTAATATCTGATACGGAGACTTGAATTTTTTTTTTTCATTCATACATGTAGTTTGTATTTGATCTAATTATGCTGTTCAGCACAGATCATAAGTTTCTATTATTCATCATTTCTGGAACATTTTTGCCATTTCAAAATGTAAGACTCGTTCCGATTATTTGTAAGTACCGTTTGGTTTTTTAATTTAATAAAACTTACACCGGATGTGGTATTTTTTCCTAAAAATATTTATGACATATATAATTAATTATGTTTCTAATTTAAAAAAAAACCCCAAACCCGCCCTCGCCTCGCCTGCGACCCAGCTGAGCCCAGTCTTCGTGACCAAGGACCAGGACCGGCCGGGCCTGGGCTGACCCGGCTCCCATCTCTATTTAGTGGTGGCCGGTGGGCCAACTCAGCCCTGTTGGGCCTGGGTCGGCTTTTTTGGACTTGAGCATGATTCGCATCAAAGTGGGGTGGGCCTGGGCCGGGTTGGACCTGGGCCCG
>KK899329.1:215642-229552 GCA_000696445.1 Aquilaria agallochum | reverse complement strand
CGGTCCGGGCCAACCCGGCTCACGTCCCACCTCTACTGCCAGTGTCATTTTTATTAATGAAAAAGCAGAACGACACTTACATAATTTGTAACGTGCCTTACACTTGAAAATAGCAAAACATTTCAGAAGAAAAAAGAGAAGGTAAAACTTAAGATATGTGCTTAATAGCATAATCAGATTGATTATATTCTTTAAATTGTAAAGAAACCTACAATATACTCTTGCGGGTCATCATTAGACCCTCAAAAAGCCTTCAAAAACTAGCCATTAGTAGCTGTTGAGTAAGGGTAAAAAAGGTCTGGGGTTAATAAAAAATAGTCTGGAGCCGTTAAGGGGGGGCTAGCTGTCATTTTCTCATTTTTTTTAAAATTTTTGAAAACTCAATGGATTTTTGGAAACGTTCGACCCGAGTCATGGGCGGGGCCTAGCCGGGATGGGTTGAACGGTGAGTTGGGCCGAGCTATGCCAGTTTAGGCCTCCCTCTTCTTCCAGGCCTATGTTCGCCTCACCACCTTTCGAGCCTTATCCATGCTAGGCCGAGCCCGGGTTTGACCATGCCAGGTCGAGTTTGGTCCGAGCCAGGTCCGGGTCAACACGGCCCGTTGGCCACCACTAATTAGATTAGGACATACCTGAATTGAATAAGATGGATTGCCTACATTTGTTGCTTAGCTACAGTAGCTTTGTGTGCATATATTACATACTAGGCACTTATGTTGTGTAGGATGTTATTTTTACCCTCAAACTTTAGAATGATTGCTTTTGCTACTCTATTTTAAGAAGCGCCAACAATTTCCATATTAAGAGAGAAATTATATGAGAGGTCCTAAATATTAAGGGTAAGTAAGAGCTAGATAGAACCCAAAACCAACCGGAACCAGTTTTATTAGGTTGGTTTAAAATTAACAATGTGTGAGTTGGTTCCACTACTAGAAAACTCATTAGTTTTCTAGTTGGTTTAAGTTCTATATAAAACCAACCTAAAGTTATATATTTAAATGTATTATAAGGCTTATGACATTACATTTTTGCCTATATATTCATTTATTGAAAGTTATATTATGAGGATACTTTATTTTTAGTTTTGAGCACAAGGCTTGACCTAACTCAATGATATTGTTAACTTTCCTAATTGGCCTCTGCAATTTGAATTACATGTGTGTGTATAATCTTAGAAGTAGTTGTGAATTATGGTAAATATTTTTTAATATGGTGAATGTTGATGGATTCAATTATTTTTCAGCTTCTCAATTATTGTTAAATTTTCATTCAATTTTCAATTTTTCCTTGCAGTCTAAATTACGTGTGTGTGTGTGTGTGTGTGTGTGTGTGTGTGTGTTGATGATAGGGTTAGGCCTGGTGTATCATTTATGCCCTGACCAAACATCTAACAACTATATATTTATTAACGGAACTTTTGACAAATGTAACACTTAAGTCAGGTTGATCGAGTGTTTGTCTCATGAGATTGAGAGTAGGGGTTTAGGGGTCACTCATGGTTTTGATTTTTTTGTAGTTTTTATTTTTAACCATATGTTTATTTTTTTTGTTCCATCTCCAATTCGTTGTTCTTTTTTTTTTCTTAATCTTTCATTTTGTTTCATTTTTTTCTATCTTCTCAGTTTTTTTATTTCATCTCCACTTCATTATTTTTTTACTCCCCTGTAAGGCATTTCACAAGAAACAATTACTACATACGTAGCAAATAGACATTAAATAGTAGTAAAAACATGTAATTTTTTTAGAAAATAGTAATATACATAAAAGAAATGACTAAATTTAGTTAGAGATCAAGAATATTATGACAAGGAACAACTACTAAGTTACATCAAGCAATTATTATATATCAAATGGAGGAAATATATTTGTTAAGAAACAACAAGATGAGACAAAGAAACAAGTATATTTAGTGAGAAAACTGAAAGCATTTGACAAGAAACAAGTACAACATGGATAATAAGTAGTTATTAAATTTAAAAAGAATATGTGTGTGTGTGTAGATCAGTTGAAAGAATAATTAAATTAAACCAAACTAGCAATAAGTTGGGAAAATAACAAAGTTTTTGCTACATATTATCTTGAGTCTAAGGGAAATAAACACCAATCTTGAAAAAATACAAGAGCCTTTTCTCTTCTTTTTAAGATCCAAAAATAAGAGAGCCATTGTATATTTAAAAACGCATTCAAAAGATCCACTTTCTTGTCATAAAAGACAAAAGAATTCCTTGATTTACAAACTTTTCATATGGTGGCTTTGCAAATAACGTCCTATAGCATCTTCCTATTTGAAGTGCCTATATTTATCAAGAGAACATGAAGAATTTGATAAGAAACAACTACTAGAAGCATAGCAAATGCTTATTAAATATAAAGAAAGAATAGATATATTTGTCAAAGAATTACAAGATTAGACAATGGAACAATTATATTCAATTAAAGAACTAGAAGAATTTAGTAAGGAACATGAGAATGTGTTAACAAAACAACTATAATCAACAGAGTAACAGAAAGGATAATTTAATGAAGAAGTAGAACATTAGTAGGTAAGAGTTATTAAATAAAGAAAGCTATATTAAAGGAACATGAAGTTACAACAAAGGAACACCTATAATCATTAAAAGAATAGGAAAAAGAATTCAAGAAACAAGTAGAATAGTTGCATGAAGCAGTTATCAACTAGTGTAAGAACAGTTAGATTTGTCAAAGGGCATGAAAATGGAGTAATTATAATCACTAAAAAAAAAAGAATTTAAGGAACAAGTGAAACAAAAGTTAGTAGCCGTTATTAAATAGAATTGGAGTTATATTTGCCAAGGAATAGGAAGATACAACAGTGGAACGACTATAATAAGCAAAAACACATGGAGAAGAGATCCAAGAACAAGTAGAAATCTAAGAACAAGTAGAACAAGTGTACCAGTAATAAAAAGGCATATCCTACATGCAGCCGTAAGATATATTAGATGTCATGCTAACTTTGACACATGGCATTTGGTTTCCCATTTTTGGTAAAAACTTACTTCTCTATTAAATCCCAAACTCTGTCATTTGATCTTCAAGCAATGTTTTCTACTGTAACTAATGTTTTATATGGTTTTGAAATGCTTGGCAATAACTTCAAAAAAACTCCAATTTTTCAAAATTTATGAATTGATCATCAAATGATTTTAATTTATAATCGTTTGGAACTTTTCTTTTACCTATTTTTTTCTTTTGTAATTGATATAACAAACTTGTATCTTCATTCCACAACAAACACTAAACTCTGTAGAATAAGTAAAATGTTGTTTAGTGTCTCAGCTTACTTGTTGCAAATATATGTGGGGTTTGTCAATGGCTCGTTTTGCTGGCATATTTGCTGGGTTGATGTCGAACCCAAAAATTTATGGGCAGTTTTCTTAGTTGTACTCTTGTACAACATAAATATGGGAACATATTTTTCCTTTCTAAATCTATAGGCTGTAAGTAACGTTTTGGGCTTGAGCAATATCCTTGGACCCCACTTTCGCCTGAATTGCTGTATCACATACGGTAATATGGTCAATGTAGCTAAGTAAGATGGAGAAAAAACCAGTAACAAGATCGAGTTTGAGTTTGGGGATAATAGGGAAAAGAAAAATATGAAGCCTTGAACACAATCGGTCTAAAGTTTACAGATTTTCTGCTCGATAACAATAATTAACGAGAAAAAATAGAATATCATTAACTCTTAGCTTTTTAAGAATTTATAAGAGTTTATAATTGCAACCCATATCTGAATGCAGAAATGCGTGGTCGTTCTTGCTCATATTGTATATGATCATTTTTGTTAAAGGGAAGCTTGGTATGATTTTGAGAAAAAAAAAATCATTAACTATCTCCACTCGAGAAGGATAAAACATATTATTAACTATCTCATCTTTTATTTAAACAAAAAAAGTCAAGAGACCTACTTAGATAAGTTGATCAAATGACTTATTGTACCTAAGGTTGAGAACCTGGTTCCAAATCTTCACATACCTAAATTGTATTCTAATTAGAAGAACAAAATAAAAGATACAACATCATCTTAGCCTTTGAACTCTTTATTGTCCTTGTCCTTGTGCTCTTTACCTTCTTTTACTCTTCAGATATGTGTATTTGTCCTAGTGCTCCTCCTTGTGTTTCTCTTTACCCTTCTCTTCATCCTTGTGATGCTTTTCTTCTTCTTTCTCCTTTTTCTTCTCTTCTTTCTCCTTTTTCTTCTCCTCTTTTTTGTTCTTCCTTTCTTCTTCTTTGGTCTGTTTCTTTTTCTCTTTCTCTTCTTTCTCTTCTTCCTTCTTCTTTTTCTTCTCTTCATCTTTCTCTCCTTTCTTCTCTTCTTTCTTCTTTTTCTTCTCTTCATCTTTCTCTCCTTTCTTCTCTTCTTTCTTCTTTTCCTTCTCTTTTTCTTTCTCCCCATTCTTCTCTTCTTTCTTCTTTTTCTTCTCTTCCTTCTCTTTTTCTTGCTCCGCTTTCTTCTCTTTCTTCTCTCTCACTTTCTCTTCTTTCTTCTTTTTCTTCTCTTCCTCTTTGCCACTCACTTCACCACTCTTTTGATCCTCTTTGCCTTTCTCTTCACTTCCTTTAGCATTTTGATCCATTTCCTTGGCCAACTCATGCGTCACTTCTTCATCTTTCATTTCCTCTACTGCTTCATTTTCCAAGTTCTCTATCGCTATGGCCGCATAGCAACATAGGAGTACCACTCCCAACACAATGACCAGACCTTTTGATCTCATATTTGCCGTTTGGTTAATATTTTTAAATCACCAAAATTGCCTTGATTGTAGAACATTAGGAGTAGAGTGTGAATTTAAAGGCCTGGGTTTGCTTTAGAATAAAGAACCTTTCCCGCTAAGTTATACACTTGGGTGGTTCTGTTTTGCTTTTGACCACATCAGATCATCAGCCCCTGGCGACAAAACACAAACCAGATCAGGAAGCCCACAAGTGGCAAAAGAGGAACCTATCATGCATGTCTGGTTGACCACCCTAATTTGGCAGTACCTTACATATGACGGTAACACTAGTTTTGGTGGAAACAACTATACATGTTGGTAAGTTTTAGGAATATTAATTTCTCTATAATAACCTGCAAAAGAGTAGCAAATAATTTTTTTATAGGCAAGCAGAAGATGTTATTAAATAGGCCAACAAGACGCTGAAGATACAAGAAAAACAGGGAATAGTGGTAACAATAATTAACTTAGCGGATAGCAAGAACTCTTTTTGAGGGAAATAAAACTCCAAGCGGTAGCGATGAGCCAAAGGGAATCAAAGTCTATTATTTGGAATTTAACTAGTGTCAGCTTTGCCTTTGCAACTGAAATGGCAATTTGGGAAGAAAAACTGATATTTTTTTTTCTAATTCTTAAAATCATGGCAGTAAGCAAGTTGGAAATCCTTGAGTGATATGGCCGTTTAAGGGAGACAAAATGGTCTATTTCATAAAGTCTAGTAATATATGAGAAAATGGAGATCTAAGGCCCAAGAGAATAGCGCTCCTTGTCAACAAATGAACTTTTTGAGCTGCGTTGTATTAGTGGGCATTACCCATGCGCAGCCGATTTCGGGGACTATCATAATAGGGCCCAATGGGGGCACCAATGGTCTTATTTGGGCCGGCGCCCAAATGGAATTTCGTTTATGTCATTTTATTCACTTTTGTTCCTTTACATATTCTTTTCCAAAGCTTTGTGGCTTGTATGCCGTGGTATCTCTGTCACGGTTTATTGTAAGGGAAAATTACCACACCTCTCCCCGATAGTTTGGTCTAACCTACACGTTTCTCCCTTTATTTTAAAAAACCTACACTTTACCTCTGTGTTCCTTTGTAGTATCCAACAACAACTTCTGGAATTTTAATTTAAACCATCTAATAACTATATTTTAGTAATTTCAAGATTTTTTATATTTTTTTTACAGTTAACTAACCTTTAAAAGATACTGATATATATTTACAGAAAGGAAAATATATTTATAGAAAGAAAAAACTAATAATTTAAAATATCTATTAATTATGAAAAAAAATTAGAGAAATTGAAATTACTAGAAGATTGCTATTGTACAGTTTAAATACAGTTTCAGAAATTATTATCAGACAGTGTAAAAAATATAGGGGCAAAGTGTAGATTTTTAAAATGAATGAGGCAAATTGTAGATTAGGGCATTTTTCAGAGAGGTAATTGTAAGTTTTTCTTTATTATAATAGGTACCTAAATATCGCCTATCAATAGGCTGCTGACATAGGGAATCTATTCTAAAAACTTCCAAAAAGTAAAGCATCTCCATTCTTAGTTGTAGGGTTGAACATTTGTTTTGTTCTGTTTGGAATCGATCCAAACATAATTATTTGATTGATATTCAATTTTTATAAAGTGTATATGAATTGTTTGAATTATATGTTAGAATTGATCCAAACCATTTGAATTATATTTTGATTTAGAATCAATCCGAACCATTCGAATTATATTTTGATTTATTCGGTTCTTTCTCTAATACCTAGACACATAGTAAATGAAAAAAAAATAAAACACATATTAAAATTTTTACCTCTCATATCCAAAATTAAAGAAAAATAAACAATATATTCTCCAAAACTAGTAGGGAATAATTTTATATATTTATGGTCAAAATGGATAATGGTAAAAATTAGTAGGAAATAACTTTATGTATGTAGTGTTGTTATGAATAATGGAAAAATATTTATTATTATTCAATATATTTGGTTTATTCAGTTTTGAGTATGTGATCCAATAATCGATTTGATAACTCAATATGAAATTCAGCTCTGACTCAAACTAACTAAATTAGAAAAGAAATCAAATCATTTTATCTAAATATAATTAATTCTTTAAATTTTTTTAATTTTATCTGAATAATACTCACTCCTGCCTAGTTGACTTAATTCTCATTTATATTGTTTCTTTATTTCATATTGCTGGTTGACCTAGCCAGGCCAGCATGGTTCAATTCAACAGCTTAGGTGCTAAGCTTATCGTCGTATAAGGCTTGGATTGGATTCGCTTAGTTCCCAGCATCTTTGGGCTGATCCGATAAATGCCACACTGAAGCTAACACTTGAGGTTCATCAACAATGAAATGTGGGGAATCTCGCTCAAGCTCAACCCCACTGGCCGGTTGAATCGGGCTCCAATCATTATTTCCCCCCAATAAAATAATGGCAATGGGTTAAACGGGAGCGGACGAAAATTTCTGCCCCGCGAGCCGCGACACAACAGATTTCTCATTTGTTTTTTTAATTAAACTAAGCCGGCCCTTTTTAATTTTCTTGCCCCTCCCTTCTCTGCGTTTGTATCTCTTGCTAGCCGACAATAAAAGATTCGACTGTGAATCCCCTAATTAAGTACTAATATCTTATTAACTTAATATACTATTTCTCAATATTTTCAGTTTGATATGAAAATTAAGGGAAAGAAAAAAAAAGTGCCGATTATTGGAATTTAGTAAGCAAAAAATACTTCTAATTTTCATAGATGTAACTATTTATATTATGAAGGGATATGACATTTAGATGAAATGACATATTCATCTTAACATGTATGATCCCTTATAAGGTAGTTATTAACAATAATTATCCTGATTAGTGAAATATATGACTTTTAGTAAAGAGTCATATTTCAGTTGAAATTAAACAATTATTAGGAGGTGATTATGATCTTGATTCTTAAAAAAGTTGACTCAATAGCCGAACCAATACATTCTTTCTAAAAATAGATATCGCCTTATTTTAAGGAAAGAAGCTTTGGGTGGATAAGGACACATTTTGACGAATTAGTACAATCTTTTATGAAGAGTTATAACTTTTTTATAAGGTGTTATACTTCAAAAGTGTCAATTCACCCATATAAAGGAAGGGCAGTAGGAGTGTGTAAATAGAATTACGGACACAACTTATAGAGACTCAACTTCTTCTACTTTATCTCACACACTTTTCTATCACTACAAAGAGAATTCTGATGGAGTATTAGGTGTGAACCAGTATATTTAGTTATTTGTATTTTTAAGTTAATTGGATATTTGATCCCGAATGTTTGTAATAATTCACATCTTCTGCAATATGTTCAAAAAGACCTTCATCAAGTAAATGATCACTTGACTCCAGAATGATTGTCAAGTACACCTTAATTTATAGATTTATTTTTATATCTTAAAAATTAAAATGTTCATTAGGTGCACACTAAATTTTCTTCACTATTTTCATTTCACTACAAGAAAAACACAAAAAATCGATTGGTGAATCAGTCACCAATTTGTAGGTATTTCACTTTCAGTTTCAAAAAAATTCAATAGCAAATACCTTAGTGTCCAATTTAGCAACCGACTGGCAATTGAATTGGTCCTAATTAGTCACCCATCCCTAATGGCTCGATAAACATTCGGAAGGCTTGGGATGTGGCTGTAAAAGCTACGTTGTGGTTGTTGTGGATGTCATCTCATTGATAAAAGCTCTTTCTTTCTTTCTTCTGGATTTCGAGGGATTTGTTGTATGAATCCGCGGCTATTCTTGTAAATTTTGATGCGATTTTTAGGGAGGTTAGTTAGTGTTTCTGCTTGTGGTACACACCTGGGTTTGATTCCGGGCTAGTGCAGGTTTTTTTTTTTTGCTTTTAAATTCTTATTTTATTTTATTTTTTTCCGCATCTTTTTAAGCTTCGTACCTGAATTGCTGTGTGATGGATTTAATCTCTATTTTAGAATTAGACAACTCATAGAACTGTTAATGCTTTTTGTTCATAGCCAATTGGCACAGCAAATTATCAGTGATATAAACTGATTTTCAACATAAAATATGTTGTATTTCACTATTTAACCAGTTAAACTAGACGGCCTCGTCCGACTTCGATAACCATGGATTTAGCAACGCGAGGGGTTGATGATAGACAAAAAAAAAAAAAAGAATAGTACCGTATTTTATTGTCTGTTCAAACTTGCTCCGCTGGATTTTCCATTTTAGAGCAATTTAACCTGATGGTTTAAACTTTAAATGATACAGGTTAACGGGTGAGATCAACTTGACTCTGTGTAGTTGGTGATGACTTATTTGCCAGTATTAATGGGCATTGGGCCTAGTAAGGAAGTGTAGGCCTCGGTAGGCCCTATCAGCCTTTGGACTTGGTATTGAGTCCGTAGAATTAAAGTAACTCTGGCCCTTTGATCAACTTTACCTGCTGATTACTTAATTGATTCTGGTAACCATTTCCATATCCAAGCATGTTAAATATGCACTTCTGGTGCATTTCTCATCTCATCACTTGATCCATTTTTTTAACTTTTGCTAAAGTTGATCTATTTATGCTTTTGGAGCAGCTTGTGTGAGTGGAAATGACTCAAGCAATTAAATATAATTTTTTTGGTTTGATCTGGTATCTTGTGTATGGAAGATATATATTCACTTGGAAGAGGTCCATATATCTCATTCAGATAGATTAGGTTTCATATGTTGGGGAGGATACGCCTAGTTTATTTTTACGCTAATCCATTTAATCAGCCATCAAGAGTTTTCAGCTTAATTGATTAATTTTTCACCATATATAATAGTTGTTAAACTAACACCCATTTCATTTTAATTTAAAGTCAACTTAATCTAAAATGATTTTAAATCTTTTTCAACTAAAACTAATTTCATTTGAAAACCAATATTATATAAGTGTAATAATCCATTTGAAACAAAATTTTTATCATGTTATTAAATTTCTATGAAATTTTTTTTAATGTTTAAAAAATAAAAATTCATAAAAAATTAATAGTATTATAAAAATTTTACAATCAATAGATTATTTCACCTAAATAATATTAATTTTCAAATAAAATTGATTTCAAATAAAAAAAATTTAAAAATAAAAATAAATTATTTTAAATTAAGTTGACTTACGTTAAAATAAATTGGTCCTAAATTTTTACCTCCATGAAGTATACCAACTTTAAAGAGCAATAAAAAGTGCCAGCCTTTATCATCAGAAGAGTTGAAGTTGGTAACTTATATATATCATGATAACTAGCAGTAAGCCTGTGGTTTTTTTCCAGATCAAAAGATCCCGGAGCTAGCTAGCCAGTCAGGAAATTATTTAATATCTTCCCCGTTTAAATACAAACTTTTCCCCTACTTCATCCAATGACCTTTTTCGCAATTATTATTTTATTTGGCTCGTGTCAAGCATGCGCTTTGTAAGGCTAGTATGTGTATCTATATGATCAAGTGCTTTTGGAACTTTAGATCTTGAAGCTTGACAAATACCTAACCGCTATTCTCTGTTTGAAGCACCAAAGCTTACTCTTATGTACTAGTAGTATTTATTTTTATTAACAATTGACATCCGCTTAAAAGATTAATTTAGCACTTTTTGGTTTAACAACGCTTTTATGATTGTTAACACCTAATTTTGTCCGAACACTAACTTTTATTTAGTTCTAGGTTAGAAAAATTAGTTTAGGAGCATTTTAATCATTCTTGTCATTTGAGGGACAGTTGGTCTAGTCACATTTAGGTTACATTGTTATTCGTGTCATAAATTTTTAGAAGTCTAAAATGGTTATTTAGGGTCAAAATATGATTTAGTTTTGTTTAGGTACTAATTTTGGGGTCCTAGAGGTCTTTGAGGGTTAGTTTAGGGAAAAAGGAAGAGTTTGGGTGTGAATTGAAGGTTTTTAGGAACTTGTAGGCCAAATTGAAAATTTTGGGGCAAATCTATTAATCTTATAAAGTTTGAGCGCTTTTTCAGGAGGAGCCTTAATTCTAACAAAAATGAATGGACGAGAGTTGCCAAAGCCGGTGAATTTAGACTCAGTACAGAAGTACCATACATGACGATGGAGTTCTTTAGAAGAAGGGGAAGGAGTGGATGCAGGGTTGTAGGAGTTTGTTAAATCAAACTTGTCAAAGAGAGTATTCTTTTCATGAACCTTTTTGGTTCTTCATCTATACCCAAGGTCTTTGTAGCCTATTATTCATAAATAAAAGAGCCATTCCTCCTTTCTTGGTTTTTTTCCTTTGAATCTCACATTCTTGTTGACCCTTAGTGTGCAATGAATTATGATTTTATGGAAAAGATAGTAATAACTAATACTAAAAAAGGCAAAAGCCGTAAATTACTTTAATAAGCTCTATGGATTAGAATGGGTAAGATTGAAGTCCTGCATTGTGAATGGTACAAAACATTCACTAACAGGGAAGAAGGAGTGACAAGTCTTTAGGTGATATTTCTTGGCGATTGCCTGAACGATAGCTTAAAAAATATTACAATCGAAGATAAAGGGGGACATTGCCACATCAATGAGCTACATTGGCGGTAGAAGGAAAAACCCACTTGTGAGGGTTCATAAAGCCAATAATGAGGATAAGTATCCAAGGGGGCATAAAATGCCAGGCAAGCATATGATAAGAAGTTGAGACAGGGGTTCAAGAGCAAGTTAGGAAAATTAATAGTTTCCCCTAACACTGTTTTGAAAAAATCAAGTCCGAGGCAAGATTGGATTAGGGACAAGAACTTAGAAGCCTAGTGAGGTTCAATCACATTTCAAGAAGGTAGTCACAATGAGAAGTTAGCAAAGTGGAGACAAGAAGAACCAGATCCATGTTACCAACTAGGCGACGATAGCAAAACACATGTATGAGGAAGTCAAGATAATAGAGAAAGATAATAAAAGAAAGTCATTAGTCGTACACGCTCTGCATCCATGCATCTCGCATTTTTGCATGCATAGCTTTTGCATAACAGGGATCAAAAGGAAACTATATCCAATGAGTAACTACGGCATTACAATGAGCAGATAAGACTTTAAGAGAAGGTAAGCAGTAAGGTACACTCTAAACAAACTCATTCGAGTTCACATCGGTATTACTTAAGATGATAACAGGATAAGTAGGCCAAGCAAGGTGGTAAAGAGCCGAAGCGCTCTATCTTAAAGAAATTTAGAGACGGGAAAGAGACATGGTTCTCTATCTTAAAGGTCATCAGAGGTCGTAAAGAGTCAGGATACTCTACCTCAAAAGAATTTAGAGGTGATAAAGAGTCAAAGTGTTTTACCTCAAAGGACTTTGGAAGTGGTAAAAAGTCAGCGTGCTCTACCTTAAAGGAATTTGGAGGTGACAAAGAGACAGAGCTTTTTACCTCAAAGGAAATAAGAGGTGGTAAAAAGAGGGTTATCGACCTTTTAAGTTATGGTAAGAAAGGGCCCTCTACCAAAGGTAAAAGAAACGAGAGAAGAGTTTCTCTCTTTTATAAAAAAAGTTTCTATAGAAAAAAGGGTTAGGAAGGTTCCTAAGCCCGATAAATGAGGAGGAAAGAGTTTTTTCCCTTAAATTCTTAGACGATAAGAGGGTTTCTATCATAGAGGTAACAAAGATGGTTCTTTAACCTCAAATAAGAAGAGAAAAAAGTTTTTCTCCTTAGGTTTTTGGCAGTGAGAGGATTCTCACTGTCTAAATGGAAAGCCGTATAAAATGTGGTAACAGCTTTGCATGCATCATATTCTATGAAACATGCAAAGGGGGGCAGCTGTTAATACCCAATTTTATCCAAGCACTAACTTTTGTTTAGTTTTAGGTTAGGAAAATTAGTTTAGGGGCATTTTAATCATTCTTGTCATTTTAAGGGTAGTTGATCTAGTCATATTTAGGTTATATTGTTGTTCGTGTCATAAATCTTTAAAAGTCTAAAATGGTCATTTAGGGTCAAAATAGGATTTAGTTTTGTTTATGTACTAATTTTGGGGTCCTTGAGGTCTTTGAGGGTTAGTTTAGGGAAAAAGGAAGAGTTTGAACGTGAATTGAAGATTTTTAGGAACTTATAGGCAAAATTGAAAATTCTGGGGCAAATCTGTCAATCCTATAAAGTTTGACCCAAATTTGCCAATTCTATGAAATTTTGGGAAAAATCTGGTTATTTTGGCAATGCTTTAGGCTAATCTGACAAATGCCTAGAAGGTTGGGCCAAATTGAAAATTCGCATATAACTGGGGACCAGATCAGTAGCCTAAGAATTTTATTGGATTAAAATTGACATTTTGACCAGATTATATCCTAACAGATAATAATCACTTCAAATTGGATTTGTGTGAGTTTTTAACTCTTAAAAATCCTGTTAACCACGTTTTCAAAATCTTTTACTATAAATATGGGTCACCATCAGGAGAAAAGGGGGAAAAAATTTGAAACCCTAAGCTTTAGTCTCAAAAAAGGGTAAACTGCAAGCTTCAGTCCAAAAACACATTGCTTAAATAATTAATATGGACATTAATGTGTCGTACATAATCTGTTAACAGTATTTTTTTTTTTTAAATTTGGAAGATCTGTTAAATTATGATATTTGTATTTTTTTTAAAACTTTTTTTGCAAGCAACATTGTTTAAGTTTAACAAAAACATTTACATCTAGTAAGCACTTGAAAAATAGTTCTTAGAAAATAATTAATTTTTAACAATTTTTTAACTTGTAAAGTACCCACTCTGCCTCATACTCTTTATGACGTTTTTTTTAGTCATCTCATATTTTTTGTAAAATTTTCTTTTTTGAAAAGTTTTATCAACCCAAATGACATTTATGCCCTTGACTACTGTTGACCAAAATTGAAACAAAGCAAATGACAGCCCTGGAGTTCGAAGGCAACAGGCGATCGGACGGCAATGGCCAACCGCCCATCAGAAGCAACAGGTGACAGGTGACCAGAGGTGACAGACGGCAGATGATTGTAGGGAGAGGCGATGAGACGATCGGCAAGTTTAAGATATGAGGGAGAAGTCGAGGCAGAGGGATGAGGGAAGGAGGCGAGGGATGTGGATTCCAGATGACAGATTCAGGACAAAGAAAAAAGAGGAAGGAGGCGACGAAATGAGGAAGGAGGTGGGGAGATGAGGACGAGCTGGGATGAGAGGAGACTGGCGAGGAGATG
>KK899329.1:201652-212479 GCA_000696445.1 Aquilaria agallochum | reverse complement strand
GTGCTAGAAGGCAGATATGGGTCGTTGAGCAGTGGACGGGGAGACGAGCGGCGGGTGACGGACGACGAGCAATGGATGTGCGAGGAGCGGACGACGTGATTGGTGGTGAGCGAGGGCAAATCAGGGGCAATTTTAGGAAATTGTGAATATTTTTAGCTTTCCTTGGTAGGTATACGTGCAAATCCATTTGTTAAAAAAAAAAAAAAAGACACAAAGAGAGTTTAAAAATATTAATAAAAAAAATTGCTTTTCATCAAATATTTTGATAGTTTTTTTCAATCTAATATTTCAAGAGATATAAAATTTGATATAGAAATAGACATACTTTTAATCAATTATTAATAATCTCAAAGGAAAAAGTATAGCAAAAGGGGCTAATTATAGTTCACCCCCAAGCTTTAGGTAAAATTAGAGCTTCCCCTTCTTTTCCAGAAATATACAATTTACTTACTAGTTTTTGACACTACCTGATATCAACTTTTAAAATCTTAATTCAAACTATATGGTAGTCATTTCCAACAAATTTGATATGTTGAGTAATATTTTTACGGTTATTGAATATCTTAAGTTATCAATTTTTTTTTGTCTGTAAAAGTAACAGTGTATTTTTTAAATATCATTTGACTTTAAAAAAGTATTATATAAATATAAATGAATGAAAGATAACTATTAAATAGTTTAAATTGAGATTTCAGAAGTTACTGTTAAATAATATTAAAAAAAAAAGAAGGGGCAAACTATATCTTTATAAATTAGGAAAGAGACAAATTGTGATTTCATCTGAATCTCAGTAAGCAAACTATAGTTAGCCCCAAAAAATCCCAAATGATGAACTAAGCCTTTGTACGTGTAGAGTTGATGCTGAACATATAAGACACATTTTGGTGTAGTGTGTGAAAACTTGGACTGTATGGAGTTTAATTGCTCAATGGTGTGATTTGGACATGCAATCTAGGTTAGAGTTAAGGGATTTATTAAGGAGCAGACCAAGAAGGTGCAATACAATATCACAGAATCATGTATGGCAAGTTATAACTCAGGTTGCATCATGGGCTGTTTGGAAAGAAAGAAATCGTGTGGTCTTCAACAATAAGGTTTGCCGCTGATAAAGTACTTTCTAAAGTGCAAATGTATTCCTTTATATGGCTCAAAAGCATGTGGTCTAAATTTTCTCATATGTGGGTGGATTGGTGTCAAAATCCCATTGTGTCTATACTTAAAGATTAGTGAGGTGGAGCAAATTTCTTGTATGAGATAGAGCTCGAGTATGTTTTGAGTTAGGGGTTAAGTATCCAGCAGCTTGCTGAGATTGTATCTTTTAGTTTTTCCAAGTAATATAGTTTCCTTTGCAGTTAAAAAAAAAAAATCTCTTACTTCTCGCCCCGACCTAATTTGTATGTATCAATAAAATAAAAATAGTAATAATAATATGTTTGGGAAGTGATAAGGTGACCTCTATAATAGTGACAGATATATCACTGCCAAATTCTTTTATATGGCTTTCATTTATAGCAATAATGTTTAAGATTAATGTTAGAAGTTGAAATAATTTATAGTTGATCTAAGCCCTAAATCCTATATTCAAATAGTCACTGAAAGGTGACTTGAAGACAAAAATTCAAGTCTTTTGGGCAACTAAGAAGCAATTAAATTTTTCAGTTGCCAACCCAATCGCTTATTTCAAATGACATTGTTGAGGGCAATTGAAGCGATTGACTTGCAATCATCTGCCTTAGTTACTTTCCTGAATCTATGTTATAGTGGATCTATGTATCTTCTCGTCCTAGCCCGGTTTATATGTATTAACGAAAATAGTTCTAGTAGTATATAATGGGGAATTGATAAGGAGACGTCCATAATCGTGCTAGATATGTCCTTGTCAAATTTTCTTATATAACTTTCCTGTAGTACTAATATTGAAGCTTAATCTTAGAAGCTGAAAAAATTTATAATTGGTCTATGTAATTTCTTCAAATCTCCAACACTAAAGAGCATTAACGTCGACGTTGTTAGGAAACGTAAACGTTAATTAAGTTATATATTGCCACACAGAGCTAAAATGTGTTGTTTCATACTTGGGATAAGCACAAATGTAGTACACGGGTTTTAGGAAGAGAGGGTCCAGGGATATATATGCAATTTTGTGAAAGCCTAAAACTTTGGTGATGTTTCATGCATAGAGTAATTATAAATCTTTGTACAACAGTGAGATCAGCACAATAGAAGAGAATGATGCTCCCACACATAACAGCTTCTTTATTTCCTTGATCTCCTCAACTGATTCTAATTATGAAAACAAAAAGAATGATTCTCATAACAAAAAACCATGACATTACATGGACTTTATATTTAATTTAAAATTTTGCTGATCTTTAATTTGTTTTATACTCAAGATTTTTACAAATAGAAGAATACAAGGGTTAGAAGGACTTACAGAAAAAATAAGGCTAAAGTATCTGCTGCATGAAATTTTGGAGGACTTCGACCGCAATTTGACCACACTTCTGGATACTTGATATTTTGAAATGTAGTGCTACTCAAATTCGAGTCTTCTGTCTGAGATATCCCATTGTATTTCCAGTTGAGTTGGGAATGTGAGAACTAATATTTAATTTGAATTGATAACTGTAATCGAATTGTGACATCATATTTGTTTTCTATAAACATACTCAATCTGTTTTTATAAAAACTGACTCTTTTATTATTCACAGTAATTAATTTATACTTTTATTTCATTCAAAACTTATAATAAAAATATGAAATTTTTATATGAAAATGGAATTTTAAAAATTATAGTTTTTAAATATTATTTTTAAATTTTTTTTTAATATATATTAATATAAATATATTTAAGTCAAACTTTAATAAAAAAATGTAAAAGGGTCAACTAATACAAAATAGATGGTGTATATGATATGTACAGAGTTGAAAGTGATTGAGGGGAAATTAATGAAGATGTGCCTGCTGGATTCTGTATGTCTTGGAATCGCATAATTGCCATAGCATTATATTGACATTGCTTTGCTGCTAGGCAGGCACCAGCATTATTAAAGTTTTGTTAACTAAATGAAGAAATAATGTTTACATATATTAAAAGTTTTGTAGATCTTGTAGTATTAATTAATTTATGTGATATATAAATCAATATATACTAAATGTGGTTGAATTTAAATTGTTTGCTCATAGCTCAATACACATTTTTTTTTTGTAAACAAATCATTTAGTATTATTTTTGAAATTTGAAGCTATAAGCACCTGTAACTTCAATCTAAATGTTTGTCCAATCACTCTAAAATAAAGTTTCTGGATTATTTTAATCTTGGTGGCCTCTATTGGGTGGTCTACATTTCATTAATGGAGGTTAGTGGATTCTCTCTGTATTAATTAGTATTTTATTCTGGCTCGCAAGACTTAATAATTAAAGGCCACTCTCTCTCTCTCTCTCTCTCTCTCTCGCTAATCCTGACTCAAGGAAAAGGAAAGGAATAGGATTAGGCGAAGAGCTGAGGAGAGCGACCGGGTGGTGGGGCGCCAACACTTGTAAAGCCGAAAGAGAACAAATTCAAAAGATTAAAGGGGTTGTTAGTTAGTAAATTAATTAATTAATTTGATCCCTAATTATTGGCGGAGGTCCACATAGAAAATATTTTACTACTTTAGCGTTGGAATGTTATTTCTCTCCCAATTTGCTAACGTGTAATGCAATAAATAAGTTCACTAACAGATATATAAATTCAAACATTCAATTAAGAGCTTAAATTTAAATATTTTCTTGTGCATAATTTACTTGAATTATGATTTATCAATAAGTTTACTTTTGTGGCGATTGGCCATACTACGATCACCTTTTAAAAAATATCTCTCTTTCAGGAAAAATAATTATAAATGTATAATCCACGTACTTGTTCTCTTTGTTTTATTATTTTTTTGTAAACATTTTAAATTAGGGCTTACTATTTAAGTGTGACAACAAGTGACACGTGAATTCATGTGAAGCGGGTCCTCTCTATCCCGCCCTGCCTGCCGCCCCCTCTTGGATCCTTTCGTGTCATGACTGCTTTTAACTTGAGCAATTTCTTCTTCTCCTTCTTCCTTTCCCCCCCTTTTTGTATGAATAAAACATAACTGCTTCACCAACAAGGTTAATGTCTTTTTCGCTAAGACAGTAGCATCACTTTTGCGCCAAATGCTTAACACCAATCATCCGACACAACAATTTGATATTGCAGGAAGCACTACTGAGATATGTTAATTTGGAGTTAGATCAAAAGACTTCTCGATCGATCAGTTGCTTGAGACGGACAGGGTCTAGTTCAAGTCCTGCAAAAAGCTTTCCGATGTTTAAGTTCGTGGGATCTTCAAAGCTTTGTAGTGGCTACAAAGATTTTAGGGTTAGGGGGACGGTGGTACCAAAATTATGACCCTAACATCCTTGAAAATGTGTATATTTGGTTCTTCTGAGGTTGTATTGGACCCTCATTTCCTCCTCGGCTTACAAGTCCTCAGGCCCAACTTTCATTTGCATCCCCAAATTGCATTTGGCCGATTTAATTTCTTGTATAGGGTAGGTATGCAGTGTCTTTGATTCTGTTATATTCTATCCAAAGTTCTTTACATCATTCATTATTCATAATAATTAATATATTATTTTTTATCTTCAACATTTTAATATATAAATGTAGAACTTTTATTCATAAATGATAAATGAAGAATTATATTTTCTAAATACAACTTTTTTTAAATATTCCCCCAAATAAATAATAATAATAATAATAATAATAATAATAATAATATAGTTAAAGTAAAGTTTAAGTCGAGAAAGTGAAATAAATAAATAAATAAATAAGAGGGAGTACTATCAGAGAAAATTATGTTTCATGTGCGCAATTTTTCCTAAGCAATATAATCCAAAGTCAGCTGCAACATTCAGACTAACCGTTGGCCTTAAACTTCCAACGCCAAATTGCCGGTGTATCTGGCAAATCACAGAACTAAGTCCTACATAGAATTCGAGCAAATGAACCCTACAAGCGGAGAACAAAATGAAAATTGAGTGTTCTATATAACATATATAAAAACATATTTTGGCCACAAAAATCTAAAGAAAAAGAAAATGGATATTGAATTGTGGAAGAATATAAGATAAGTTTATATGTCCTTTTCTTTAATGAAAGTTCATTTCCATTAACTATTGGTTATACAACATTTACAAATAAGATACAAACATTAAACTCCATAGAGATAATAGGCTCAACTTATGTTGTTCATAGTATCCTTGCGATACCATATCACTTATAAAAAAATGTAGAGAATACATAGGTATACCTAGTATTAAAACCTACACACTGAAAGAAAAAAGCCTCCAAAAAATAAGGGATACAAATCTAGCATAATATTTGGAGTAATAAACAGTAACTCCCAAATTACTGTGATAGAGCAGATTGGTTGATCCCATTGAGTAGAGCTTTCTATTGCCGCTTCTTCAATTTGCAACTCTCCTGCTTCTTCTATAAATGAGAACAAAAATGGACTTGATAAAAATAAAGAGAAAACTTTGCTGATAAAGTCGATTATTTGAAAAAAAAGATATATCAAAATTTAGGAAAGATGGTCAAATTCTGCCATTAGCGGAACTAGGTTTTTAGACTCTTGGGGGCTAGATGGGAATGAGACGAATGACGGCCAAAACCTAGGAGAAAAAAATATTTAAATAATTATTTATGAAAATTAACTTTTATACAAAAATATTTAACTAATTATTAGGTATATATAGTAATCAAATAATATCTATTCTAAATAAAAATTAGTAAAATAATTACTTTCTTTTGATTAATCATCACTGAAGTAGAGCAGATTAAGGAGAGACAGAGGGAGAGAAAGAGAGCAGCAAGTTACTTAAAGCAACTGTCAAAACCTAGGAGAAAGAAGAAAGGGAAAATATAAAAGAAAAGGGAAAAATAGTGCCAGGGTTTCCAAACATTTACTTTTTATTGTAAATTCATCCCTAAGTTCTCAACTGTTGTATGTTTATGTTAATTCCATCATTGACCACATTAACTATTGGTCAATGGGCGAATTTACAACTTCAGACAAAGGTTTGGGATGAATATATAATAGTTGAGAGAATAGGGATGAATTTGCAATGAAAAGTAAAAATTTAGGACTGTTGGTGCTAGTTACTGTTTTTATATTCTTCCACCGTTCAATGGGGTAAAATTTGCACCTAGCTTTTAACTTTTCACAAAATGACAAAGGGTCAATTCGTTTGAGCTAAAGTCAACTAATTTTTTTTAACTTTTACATCTTTTTTACTTGAAACCAATTTTATTTGAAAGCCAATGTTATGTAGATACAATAATCAATTTGCAAGTAAATTTTTAGGATATTGTTAAATTTTTATAAATTTTTCTTTTTTAAGACTTGAAACTAGAAAATTTCATAAAAATTTAGTAAGATTATAAAAATTATATTTTTAATTGATTATTGTAACTACATAATATTGGCTTTTTAATTAAAATTAGTTTCAAGCAAAAAAGATGTAAAAATAAAAATAAGTCATTTTGTAGTCAATTGACTAAAGTTAAAATGAATTGGGTGAAAGTTAATAGCTCATATTTACAAAATTTCAAATTTTTTGGGGGGCAGGCTGCAGCACCTCGCTATGTGGTTCTACCGCTAGATCCAACTGAAAAATTAGTTGGATTTGGCTAATTAGACTAATGTTAAAGGGATTTTTTAAGAGAGTCGAAGAAGGGTAGCGGCTAGGGTTGGAGTGAGTTTTCTGAAAAAGAAAAAACTACAGACTAGATGAGTTTATATGTCTATATATAAGGTTTCTTGTTTTTCCTTTTTCCATTTTCCTGAGACAGCTTGAGTTGAATGTATGGACAATTATGGAATAAGTAAAAAATGAATATAATAAGCAAAAGGTGGATTTTCTAAGGGCAGAGCCAGAATTTTGAATTACAGGGGCAGGACTTTATTTTGAAAATACTTGATAAATTTTTTTAGAATTAATATCATTTGAAAGTTAATATCTTACTTATATAATATTCACTTGAGTCATATATTTTTTTAAAAAATATATTTTGNATTATAAAAATTATATTTTTAATTGATTATTGTAACTACATAATATTGGCTTTTAATTAAAATTAGTTTCAATAAAAAAAATGTAAAAATAAAAATAAGTCATTTTGTAGTCAATTGACTAAAGTTAAAACGAATTGGGTGAAAGTTAATAGCTCATATTTACAAATTTTCAAATTTTTTGAGGGGCAGGCTGCAGCACCTCGCTATGTGGTTCTACCGCTAGATCCAACTGAAAAATTAGTTGGATTTGGCTAATTAGACCAATGTTAAAGGGATTTTCTAAGAGAGTCGAAGAAGCGTAGCGGCTAGGGTTGGAGTGAGTTTTCTGAAAAAGAAAAAACTACAGACTAGATGAGTTTATATGTCTATATATAAGGTTTCTTGTTTTTCCCTTTTCCATTTTCCTAAGATAGCTTGAGTTGAAGGTATGGACAATTATGGAATAAGTAACAAATGAATATAATAAGAAAAAGGTGGATTTTCTAAGGGCAGAGCTAGAATTTTGAATTACAGGGGTAGGACTTTATTTTGAAAATACTTGATAAATGTTTTTAGAATTAATATCATTTGAAAGTTAATATCTTACTTATATAATATTCACTTGAGTCATATATTTTTTTAAAAAATATATTTTGATGGGCTATTTTTTCATACTCAACTTTAAAAAATTAAAAATCAATAAAAAAAACCATTGTCTTTTGCAAAAAAAAAAAAAACGTTTTAAAATTGAGTTTTTGGGCTTATAAAGTGTAGAGCCCTAATTGGTGCATAAAAGCTGAGCAAATAATCTACATACATCAAATAATCACCAATAATCATTTATAAATAATTTTCACCAAATGTAACTTAAGAAAGAAACACTAAAATTGACTAAGAAATTGTCCAACTAAGGTAAATAATAAGTAAATTATTATTTCAAATGAGAAAATAAAAGAAATTTAAAATGATCCATTTTAAAACATTAGCGAGATATTGGACAAAAAAAAATATAGTGGTATATCCGCTCCCTACCCAAAACATTAATCACAAATTTGATATTTCTGCCTAAAACTAATTATTTCATGTTAGAATTTTCTAATATTAACCATAAAAATAGAGTATATTTATGGAGAATGTTAAAAGAATTATTAGGGGGCCATGATATAGAACAAAAGATTATATAATAAATTGACTAAGAAACACTAAGATTGACTAAGAAATTGTCCAACTAAGGTAAATAATAAATAAATTGTTATTTTCAAATGAGAAAATAAAATAAAATTAAAATGATCCATCATAAAAAACTACCCTCTCCGTCCCAATTTACTTGAAACGTATTCCTTTTTGGGAAGTCCCAAAAGGTTGAAATGTTTCTTTTTTTGGAAAAGTTTAAACAATTAAATAATCCTTTTACACGAAACCCAATAAAGACTTTTTTTTAATCTCCACTCAATCTCTCACTGCACAAAACCCAAAAAAGAATCTTTTCTTTTTTAATCATTATTTAAACTTTTACTACATAAAAAAATAACACAAATTGCATACACCTTAATCTCCGTGCCCAGACAAATGTTTCAACTAAAATGGGACGGAGGTAGTAATATTTAATACATTATTTGTCATAGGATATAAAAATTGATAATTAGAAAACTTCATGAATGAATTGCACACAAAAATTACTAAAAGAAAGACCATCAAATTATCTATTGAAATAGAAAACAATTAAAATGATTAACATTTTATGTTCCAATTCTTGCAAAAAGAAAAAAAGTATCAGCAGGTATGAACAAGAAAAAGTTTGAAGAGGGAGTGTGAGAGTGTGGACCTAGAACAAGTAAGAAGAAAATAAAGAGCCATCTTCTTACATTCTCAATTATTTCAAAGACATAAGATAATTAATTTTTTATTAAGATGATAAAACTAAGGCAAAATATAAAATTTGCCAATAAAGTTTTGGGTTGGAAACAGAGATGCCATTATAGTTTTTTTATTAATTAATTTTTTATTAAGATGATAAAACTAAGGCAAAATATAAAATTTGCCAATAAAGTTTTGGGTTGGAAACAGAGATGCCATTATAGATTTTTCATTAATATTTTAAAATGGGCTAGATATGTCATTGAAGTTTCAAATTAAGAGTGAATATGCCACTGACCGTTAAAAATCTAATGGTAAATGTTAAAAAATCAATGAAAAATGTTAAAAATAACAAGTTTTAAAATTTTAGGGTGATAATGTAATTTTTAACAAACTTTAAAGATTTTTTGTAATTAAACTCTCTCTCTCTCTCAAGAATGCTAGCAAGGAGATTAGACAGTAGAGGTAAAGGAAGGACGGTGGCAGGGTTGGGGTACTGATGACAGGGACAGTAATAGGGCTGAAGAATTTATGGCAGTAATCAGACCCCTTTTTGGCAAAAATCTCAATGGTCCTAATATTTTTTTAAAAATGCATAATAGCCCCAAGATTTCAAATTTTGTTATTTTTACCTTTTTTCCGTTATTATTCTAACCAGCAATGACATATTTGGTCCATTTTAAAACATTAGTGGGAGATTTGACAAAAAGAAAAAATATAGCAGTATATTTGCACCATATCCAAAATATTAATGACAAATTTGATATTTTTACCTAAAACTAATTATTTCATATTAGAATTTTTTAATATTAGTCATAAAAATTAAGTATATTTATGAAAAATGTCAGAAATAGATCAAATTATCAAATCTGAGTGTTACTTTCATTACTTAAAATTATTGAAGAATACTTGTTTAAAAAACTATAAAGGGGCGATGATAGAGAAAAAAAAAAGATTATATAAACTTTATCCAATAAGATATATATATATTTTACAAAAATTTAGTGGGTCAGACACCCTAACCCCCTATTGGCTCCGCCTCTAGGGTTTTCCAAATTCCAAGTTGTCATCAGTTAATTAGTGGGATATAAAGACAAGGCTCTTTTTGGAAAATTGAATAGGCCAAATACGTCTAGTCCCGAGCGTGTTTGAAAGGGCAAACTTGTGGACAGGGTGAAATGAAATCGATTTAAATCCTTTTTTATTTACCCTCCACATTTCGCTTCTGTCTGCTCAATACCTGATGGTTACCTGGTGCCGGATTATTAACGTACAGCTGTTCCTTTGGAAAATACATCTAAAGTAACAGTAATTATTACTAATAGTTCTATAACTTCCTGTATAATAAAATATTACGTTTATAAGGCTAAAAGCGACCCAAGCAGAGCTAGTTAATAGATTAATCATACTCGACCTAAAATATATATAAATTTTAATATTTTATTTGTATTTAAATTTAAAAAATATAAATAAATTTTAAATTAAATTATACTCTATCTGATTCATAAAATCTGTCATCTTTATTATTTACAGCAACGAATTTATAATTTTATTTTTTTTAAATTTATCATAAAAATATAAATTTTTTATATGAAAATAAAGCTTTAAAGGTTATAGTTTCTAAATATAATATTTAAGATTTTTTTTCAATACATGTTAATATGAATATATTCAAATCAAATTTTAGTTAAAAAAGGTAAAAAAATCAACTAATATAAAATGGAGAGAGTAGTAACTAACAAATCATTATTTTATCTTTTTCTTTTATTATATATATGGAGATGAAAAAGGAGTTTCTGCATGTGTATTTTGCTTAGCCAATTAAAATATTTTTTTAATGTGTTTCAAGGTTTTTTGAAAGATAAAACGCTTGTCTATAGATTTTGGGGGGGGGGGGGG
>KK899329.1:171478-195116 GCA_000696445.1 Aquilaria agallochum | reverse complement strand
TTCTCTTAAAATAGTCTAACAAGGTACACAAATACTAAAGTTTACATTTTATTCACTAGAGCAGAAAATCAGAGTTAATATTTCGGTTATTTCGGGTTGAAACCGAACCGAAATAAAAAAATTTGGTTCGGTTTACTTCGGTTCCATCTTTCTATTCGGTTAATTCGGTTTGTTGTAATAAAAAACCGAAAACCAAAAATTTCGGTTCGGTTTTAACCGAAAAAACCGAATGATCACCCCTAAATTATTCTCTATAGGAAAACCATAATAACAGTAATTCTACAGTTGCAAAAGTTTTGAACTTTCAGGCCTGTTCAGGAAATGTTATCATTTATTTAGTCCACCCCATTCAATGAAATATTTGGATTTGACATGAAAAATGATAAATGATAAAGTTTATGTATTATTTTTCCTTTTACCCCTCATTATTTATACGTAAATTAATAAAGATGGAAAAAGTGGATGTTAAAGTGATTGCTGGAAAGGAAATATGTTGTATCCTTTTTTAGACAAAGTAAGTAATTTTTTTAACGTTGGAGAATGTGTAAAAATTGCCACTAATGTTTGTTCGATGGAGTGATTTTATCACTACCACTACAAGAAATACACATAAAATTGACTTCCATAAAAATCACAATCTGTCACAATGAGTAACTGGAATTTTAGTCTCTCTTTTCCTAGTAGCTAGTGGTTAGTGATTAAAGAGTAACTAACCACAATGGCTGACTAGTGAATGAAAAATCAGTCATTTTTTTATATTTATATTTTTTTTTAAAAAAAAATTCTTTGTTCATTTTTTAATTTTTAAATAATTTGAATTTATATTAATATATATTATATAATTTATAGTTATTAGAATTCAATTCTAATCATAAAAAAGAAATGATATTAATGAAAGAAACCAGCTAGAGCTGGTGCTTATAGAAATCTCAGAGATAACTAGAAAACCAATACACACAAGATGCAGAAGACTAAACGCAGGTGAATACAGCACTTGGATCATTGATCTAATCATACAGTGAGAAAGAAAAAGAGTTATTTCTTTTTATGATCCAGAAGTTCGACAAAATTGAACCAGGAAAAGGGCTTCATTCACCTTGAAATGCTTACCGTTAAAAATCTGGTTGTTCCTCCCTATCCAAATATGCCAAGCTATTGTAAAGACAACCACTTCCCATGCCTTCCTCTGAGTCCTATCAAGCATCCATCTCAGGTTATTGCTAAGCAATTGCTGGAAATTTGATCCTTGACCAAAACCAACATTCCACCACTTAAATATAGCTTCCCTTATGTATGACGAGTACCCACAGTTAAATAATACATGATCTGCCGATTCTGGAACAAGTCTGCAGAAAATATACATACATCATATGTATGTATGTATGTATGTATGTCCTTATGTATGTATGTATATATATGTATATTATTTTTTCTATTTTTCATATAACATTGTCACACTCCTCTCTCTCATCTTCACGCAGTGACGATCGATCCCCAAGAATCTGGCAAATGATTTCCGTCGCCGTCAAAACCTCTCCCTTTCTCCGTCTCGGTTGCCGCCTCTTCTTTGCAATCGGGAAGGGTTGCCGCCTCTTCTTTGCAATCTGGCAAACAAAAACAATCTCTTTCTCAACCGAAGAATTGATGAGATTGAAAAGATTGGCATTGAAACCCTTTGGCAAGTACTTACTTCCACTGCTCTTAGTGATCCTCACAACGACGGATATGGCCAGTATGTCGATGGATCTGAATGGTGTGGTAGGATGGTAGTAGTAGTGTGGGAAGGACTCACAACCCTTAAGGAGGAGCTTCTGGGGTAGGAGTAAAAGAGAATAAATTATGGGAATAGGAAAATTGTAAGAGGAATAAAAGGTGGAACAGAGTGAGAAGATTTGTGTATAAAAGAAGAAAAAAAGAAGATATAGTCAGATGGTGGGATGGGAACAAACTAGCTTAAATTTGAGCATGATTAGTGATTGATTGTGTGGCTATTGACTAGATATTGTTTGCATGGCGACTGACTTTTTTAGTCGCTAGTTGGTCAATGGCTAACTATTTCCAACATATGAGTGACTAAACAGTGACTGAATGTTATTTTGGTTGAATTTCAGTCACTTTTGTGAATTTCTTTTGTAGTTTATGGTTTTTTTTGTTATGAATTTTCCACTTATGTTACCTATTGGAAGTAACTTTGCTACTGATAGTTAAAAAGTAGAAATATTCCATTTGTTCGAAGAATATTTTACGACACAAGTCTTAAACTAATCTCTGAATGTTTTCTCGTCAATCCTTATACACTCTTACATATCATAATACCAAATGAGTTAGAATCTTGTGTTTGGCCACCCAACCTTACTGTTGAGCCTTCTATTTTTACATTCCTCATCTTCATCAAGCAACTCCTCATCGCCGTTTTCGTTGGTACTTTATTGTAAAACTGCAACGCCTCTAGATTTCGTTCATTTTTCATCAATTGAACCCTGTTTGTTCAGGATTTGTTCTAGTGAGTATTGCAACATATTTTATTTTAACAATCACAAATTTTTGTAATAGTTTTATATGTAGTAAATTACTTTACCACACTACCCTTAAAACTATCATTTTAATATTCATTTTTTCAAAATTCTTGATTTATGTAGAAAAACAAGTTAAGAAAAAAAGTATATATAATAGATTATTTTTTTCTACTTTATTAATTTTCACATTAAGCCAAATAATTCAAGAGATATGAAACTATCCCTAGTCCTTTGGCCTAACAGCTAAGGGCTGTAAGGGATATGAGAGATATTTATTGTTTGAATCATGACCTCTCTACTTTCTCAAACATGTCATATAAAAGCTGATTTGGTTGTTATTTTAATCTCAAAAAAGTTGTCATGTCCTTTTTTCTAATTAATAGTATATTTCTTCATATATAATTGTATAATACTTTTAAATATAAAAAGAAAAAGAGATATAAAACGAATGTAGTATAAAAGAAATGGTATGGTATATATCGGAAGGATGTGCATTTTTAAGCATAAGGAAGTAGAAAAACATAAAATGTCCGTGGGACGTTTCACCGCAAAAAGGCTTTGCGGGGTTAAACAGCTACTGGCCATCAACACCAACAATACTATATATTATACTGTACGTACTGATACATGACCAATTCCTTTGGTGGACACAGTATTGTTGCCACACATTTCAGAAACCAACTATATTCTTTGTTTATTTGATCGATCGGCCTGTACGTATTTAAAATATTGTACTGCACCTTAGTTAATTACTATATGCCATATAGATATAGTTGCTACATGTTAATCTATTGTGTGTGTGTATGTGCATATATATAAGAAGCCAAACCTATTTGGACCTGAAAATAATATAAGAGTAGCTGTATGGTATACCAAATGCAATTCGCTACTTTATCACTTTTGCATTATTTATAAAAATATCACCGCGGTAACACATTTTATAGAACAACTATCCCATCTTGAATAGCATATTTTATAACATAAATAGTAATTTTTATTAAATGAAACACTTTTTACAATATTGCCTGAATGAAATAACATTTGTCACAACATCTTTAACAACACATCTAACGAAATGAACAACACCTTAGAGAACAACAAATTTGTTTGAATAGAACAATATTTATAATTGAATCAAATAACATTATTTATGATCAGTACTTCTTACAAAGTGAATAACATCTAACAAAGTAACACATTTTTAATAGTGGAACAACAATTTTTTGAGAACGAACAACATTTTTTTTATTAAACAACATTTCTTTTTACATTTTACAAAACAACACATTGGTATAAATGGATCAACACATCTCAATAAAATGAAAAAAAATTTAGAGAACAACACATTTGTATGAATGGAACAGTACTTTATACAAAGAAGAATAACATAATTTATGAACAACACATTTTACAAAATAAACAGTATATTACAGAACATCACATTTGTTTGTATGAAACAACATTATTTATGCATGACATATCTTATGAAATGAATAATATATTACAGAAAAAACACATTTGTATAAACAGAATAGGTTAAGGCTCTCTAAAAATTCGGATCATGATTACTGAGATAACTTTGGTCATTTTAGTAATTTAATATACTTAGAATATTTAATGCAAACAATTTCTCAGTTTAATAAAGTATAGTAACTTAAAGAGAATAAAATTGGTCATTTAAGCAAACCGGACCAAGAAGGGCATTTTAGTCATTTCATATAGTGACCCATTTTTATTTTATGGTTAGATAGAGGATGAAAAAAATATTAAATTTAAGATATCACAATTTTTCGTGATTCCCGCTCTACCATTTTGAAATTGTGACTTGATTAAATTGTCTATAAATGGTTTATATGTAACCTTCAGAAGTATCAGGACTAAATTGCATGTATGTCAAAGTTGAGGACTGAGCATGTAATTAATGTGAAGGAGGATTCAGACGCGGAATAATTCTGATTTTGGTCCTAAGCTTGCCAAAGTTGACTTAATTCTTTTATTTAAATATTGTCTTCTTCATCCATCTCCTGCCACCACCTGAAAGCTTCCTTCCCTCTCCTTTGAACCTCCATAACCGCACCATCTGAGCTCCAATCCACCAAATTAATCACAAATTCAAAGGAAAATTGGGAGAAAAGTTGGATTTCTTGCATAAAGAGCTAAGTTTTGAGCTCATTTTTGGTAAATAAGCAAATGTTTATTTTTCTCTTAATTTTCTGGTTTATTTCGTTG
Organism: Aquilaria agallochum; assembly: GCA_000696445.1. NCBI lineage: Eukaryota > Viridiplantae > Streptophyta > Magnoliopsida > Malvales > Thymelaeaceae > Aquilaria > Aquilaria agallochum. Next base: position 190,371 of record KK899329.1, on the reverse strand, counting down.
GTGGAGGGGCTAGTGTTACTAATTAAATTGATTCCAAGCTTGTTTCTTGAGAGAATTAAGCATGGAAGCTTGAATCAAGCAAGTAATTTTTAGGGACCTAAGGCTACAGTTAAACTTGGGGAGGTAAGGGAACTATTTTATCCCTTTTGGCTGTTTCAGCTGGGATTAAGTTATTAAATTGGAAAAATTAGACTTTTTATTAATGAATTGTTAGAATTGTTAAGCTAGCAATAAGAAAACAAAGAGGACCAAGAAATGTTTTCTTTATGTGTATGTTGAGTAAAAGGCCGATTAATTGAAGTCCAATGAGAGGGTTATTCCTAACCACTTAAACTATAAGGAATTTTTTAATATTGCCCTAATTATGGTTTATTTATGTGGCTAAATGATCAAGTAAAAGAGAAATACTCAAGCTACTATAAAGGTACAAAGAAGAATACAAAACCGAGACCATAAGGACATTGAAATTAGTGTTTGCTTACATGAATTATTCAAGGTAAGGGATTCTAAGTTTAAATTAAAATTGATGCATTATGTATTTTTACAATGTATTAATTAAGAGAGTAAGAGGTAGACAAGAAGTAACTTAAGGACTAGATAATTAAATAGCCCTTAAGTAAGTATACAGGGTACTAAGTATTCAAGGTGGGTTTTGACGCTCAAGAGTACCTTAGCTAAGATAACAAGCTTAGTAAGAATGAGCCACCAAGAACTCTTGTACAGTGTGAGCAAGGGTAAGTAATGGCAAGCAAGTTTGCTAAGGCAAGAGTTAAGCTCTTATAAAAAGAACTAGGTTGAGGATAGGTTCCCCGTCATAGAACTCGTGCTAGTGGCCATTAGTCAAGACCTCATAACGTTTTGAGCTCACGTTAAGATGTGTATATATGTTATACACGCTGGGTCCTAAAGTTTATTTTGCATGTATTTAATTTCTTACTGAGAATTTATAATTCTCATTCCCTTAAATGTCACATTGTGCAGATACTAATATTATAAAGCTTAACACCCACTGAAGGGTTGTTAAGCAAGATTTTGGTGCAGGTATTTAAAGCACATGAATCTTTAATGATTCTAAGTTATTGGTTAGTAATATTAATGTACCAATTAAGTATTTAAAATAACTTTGACAGATATAGGCAAAGTGCACAAACAAAAGTTGAACCTTTCATTTCTAGAGCTTTTGTGCTCAAGTGAGAGTTATTTTGATAGTCTCAGACTTTGTACATATTGGGTACTAAGGTATTAAAGAAATGCCTCTAGTTTGACAAATGTGCATGGACTTATTTAATGTATATGTCTGTATATATATTGTGATTGCTTATGGATGTACATAAGTTAAGTGTTATGTATACATAAGCTAATGCTTGGAAGTTTAAACAAATATATTTATGACTTCAGTATGTGTTTCAAGTATTTAATGAATTTCATGGAAAGTATTTTGAAAAGCTATTTATTTATTATTTTTCTCCAAATGTTGAAGTTAAGCATGTATGGATTAATGTCACAAGAAAATCAACTAGTATAAAGTTTTAAACAACGCAAGTATTAGTTTAGCCATTTGCAACTAAAGGCAGGATTACTAAATCCTGATTATCCTTAGATCCTGGGAACACTCTATATTAGGATAAGTTAGAAATTCCCTGACAGTGGTGTCAAAGCAAGGCTTGTAAGTCTTGTAACTGTCTTACTAGAGGCAAGTATCTAAGATCAAGTAACGGTCCTTATGCAAGTATAGTAATATTATGATATATGTATGTGAACTGTTCTGGGGATGTTTTCTAGCTTTGTATTTCAAGTAAAATGTTATTGTTATTATTATTATTATTATTATTATTATTATTATTATTATTATTATTATTATTTATTTGTATGTGGTACACACACACACTCGTATATATAAAAATATAGAAATAAATTACTATTATTATTATTATTTATAATAATTTTTTTTTTCAAAATACTACTTTACTTTATAAAATCAAAAAATTTATTTGTTTCCAACGGCCTGCGCATTGGAAATGATAGCTTCTGCATTAGAAATTTTTCAAAAGCCTTTGCATTGGAAATTTTTCAACTGCCAGACTATTGAAAACTGCTGTCATCAAATTTTCCAATACAAAGGCTATTGGAAAATGGTTTTCACTATTTGCATTGAAAATTTGGCTATTGAAAATATCCAAAACTGAAGCCAAAGAAGTTCGTCAAGCTCGGGCAACTCCAGTCATTGAAGGCCAAGTTAGAGTTCGTGGTTTTGAGAAGAAGAAAGAGAAGAACAATTGGCTAGAAAAATCGTAAATAAATATAAATTATGGGTGTAGAGCCTACTTTAGGTGTATTATATTCTCAGCCATAATACAATAAATTAATCACCAACAGCGTCTTGTGCCTCAATAATTAGAAATGAGGCCCTCACACTCGAAACTTTTCTGTTCAACATCTCACTATATTAAAATTCATGTGCTAATTTAATTTTTTATTCATTCAATATCTTGTTTTTTTTGGTAATCTAATATATAAATGTAGTACCAAAAGTGTGACCAAGTAAATTTGAATTGTTAAATTACCTTAAATAAAATATATTGGATTCGCTCCACGACTTTCTATGTATTATGGAAAAAGACTAGCTTGAAAGATGCCCGTGCTTTCTATCTGTCGATAATTATATAATGATTTGAGAAGATTAGTCTTGATTTGTATAACATAGGAGATTTCCTAAGTGAAAATAAAAAAAAAAAATAAAACTACATAAACGTAGTGTAAATGTGCCTAGTGAATCATATTCATGTGAAAGCAGTCTTATTTGTTCCTCGTAACTGTACCTAAAAACAAAATTAAAGAAACAGACTTAATTTGCACAAATCTCTATATTCAAGAGGGGGAAATGGACAGAGAGAAGGTAGTGCGGAAACTACAAACTAGGAGGCAACACAACAGAACATGAGAAAAAGCTGTGAGCGGCTGCTCCGGCGATTCTCTATATGTTGATGTCCCTCTCTCTCTCTGGGTTGAAATGTTAAATTGGACCGGGGAACGAGAAAATGACGTGCTCCCCACCTGCCCCTCCGCACGCCACCCCACGTATAAACCCTAATCTCTATGCCCTCTACAACTAATACCACAATTAATATTAATAATATACATAATCTGTAATATTTTAAAAATATATGCTACTATAATAGAAATATCCAAATAACAATAACAATTAACATAGTTGTTTTTTCATCTACGAGTATAGCAATATTGTATTATATGCATAGAAAAGGAGGAGAAGACAAACCATGTCGGTAGATGGATAAGAGTTATCTAGCGATCGATACGTACATGATACAGGTGTGTATATATCGAGTGTAAAAAACTCTTATTAAATCTATTATGGGAAACTTGCCTTTGTTTTTCTTCTCCTTATTTCGTGCCCCCATGAATGTCTTGAAAAATCTTGAAAGTAAGAGAAATCAATTCTTTTCAGGGGTCTAGGGGAGGATAAATTTATAAGTTGGGTAGCATGGAGTAAGGTGATAAGTAGAAAGGAGATAGGTGGGTTGTGTGTGGGTAGCCTGGATTTAGAAAATTTGGCATCATTAGGAAAGTGGTGGTGGAGGGTTTTGGTTGAAGAAGGAGTGTTGTGGGTTCAAGTTATCACTCAAGAGTTTCTATGCTGTGAATGGCGGTCTTGGTGAAAGTTAGTGAGGAGTCAGAGTGGTGGCATGTGGGGGAGTATAGCGAAGGTAGGGAGCAAGTTAGAAAAGTTAGCTGTAGCATTTAGGCACTCTTTTAAAAAGAGGTTGGGACGAGGGGATTCGGTGAGGTTTTGGAGTGATTGGTGAGTGAGGAATAAACCATTGATGATTCAATTTCCTAGGTTACATAACTTAGAATATGATAAAAATTGTATGGTGAATGATAGATTTTGTAACATTTAGGGAGAGAAGGGCTAGAAGTCAAAGTAGAGGATAGCACTATGAGGGAGAGATTGTGGTGAATTTTAGGAGCTATCATCTCTGTTGTGTAATGTTCAGGTTCATACCAATTCCAAGGATAGTTGGTGGTGGAACCTATATGCAAATGACACGTTTTCAGTGAAGAAGTTGACAAGAATACTTGAAGAGGTATCTTCTCCAACTACAGTGGTGCTCAACCTACAAGATGACTACCATGGATATCATAAAAGGTGAATGTCTTTGTTTGAAAAACTCTGAAAAATTGATTGCCAACGAGAAACAATCTTCTACAAAGAGGAGTGAAGTTAACTAATGTTGTATGCCCAATGTGCTTGGAGGCGGAGGAGTCAACTGAGCACATTTTGTTACAATGCAAAGAAGTAGTAGCAACATGGAAACAAGTTTGTAATTGGTGGAGCGTGAAACATCTATCAGCCCTCAATATTGTAAAAGTTCTAGAGGAGGAGGTGGATCGGCTCATGAACAAAGGACAAAAGAAAGGATGGCAAGCGATATTTAGCATTACCCTTTGGTCCTTGTGGAGGAAAAGAAATAGGAAAGTGCATGAAGAGCTGCAAGTATATGATAAAAATATATTTGAAGAAATTCAAGCTTTATCATATTTATGATTGAAAAATAGATGCACAAAGTTAATTGTTGTTAGGAGGAATGGATGTATAAACCTAGATTAGTCAGTTCAAATTGGATAAATTAGGTCTGTTTGCTTGAAAGCAGGGACGTAAGGGTAGATTTGGTAGAGTTGGTTGCATCAGCATTAGGATCTTGCTGGAGCTAGTATTGTGGCAATTGTGCTATTGTACTTTTTAAGTTTCTTTCAATAAAGCTATTGCTGCAGTTTAAAAAAAAATATTGAGTGTAAAAACTAAACTTAAACAAAAAAAACTAATAGAAAATAAAAACTTAATACAAAATGATGTACAAATCGACGTCAGAGCTTATATTTATACTTGTTGTTTTCCTTTTTCTCTTTTTACGTAAAACCAGCTTCTTTAATATACGCATATATAAACAGGTTGTTATTATAATATTTGTCCATAAAGAGCTTTACCTCTTCCTCTCTCTTCCTCCGTCCCTTCCTCTCTCTCTCTCTCTCTCTCTCTCTCTCTCCCAGCTGGATGCAAGCTCTGAGGGAGTTTGCATCTGTAGCCGCAGCTGCTATCTTTTGCTTCAGATTTTCTCTTCTTGGTAACAACTCCATCGTCATCATCATCTTCTTCTACACCGAAGCTTACTCTAGTTTGCTTATTAACGATCGCTAAGTGAGTTCCGCAGAGAGAGCCAGAACTACAAACAAAAACCAATCCAACTTTGGACACAGAAGCTCAATTGATTCTCTACTCAATCTATCTTGTAATTGACCTTGTTTGATCAACCTTGCAAGGCTGGCTTGGTGGGCAAATCATGGGCTGTCGGGCATGACAGACCCGGCACCCAACTCCCAAGTCCTTAACAAACGAGACCTCGATATCTCCATCAACGACAACAGAAACAACAGCAGAGGCGACGATGACGAGGACCGGGATACTGGCGGTGGCGATGAACCCAAAGAAGGGGCCGTTGAGGTGGGAACCCGCAGGCCGAGAGGCCGCCCACCAGGATCGAAAAATAAGCCCAAGCCACCCATCTTCGTTACCAGGGACAGCCCCAACGCGCTCCGTAGCCACGTTATGGAGGTAGCCAGCGGCACCGATGTAGCCGAGAGCATCGCCATGTTTGCTCGCCGCCGCCAACGCGGTGTCTGCGTGCTCAGCGGCAGCGGTTCGGTAGCCAACGTCACGCTCAGGCAGCCAGCTGCGCCCGGGGCAGTCGTCGCTCTCCACGGAAGATTCGAGATCCTGTCGTTGACCGGCGCGTTCCTGCCTGGCCCAGCGCCTCCGGGCTCAACCGGTCTGACGGTATACTTGGCAGGTGGTCAAGGACAGGTGGTGGGAGGTAGCGTGGTCGGATCGCTCGTTGCGGCAGGGCCAGTCATGGTAATCGCGGCGACGTTTTCGAACGCCACATACGAGAGATTGCCTTTGGAGGAAGAGGAAGAGGGCGGGAGCGGGCAGATCCAAGGTGGAGGGACCAGTTCGCCTCCGGGGATGGGGAGCAGCGGGCAGCAGAGCGGGATGCCTGATCAGTCTTCGCTGCCGCTATACAACCTGCCCTCGAGTCTACTGGCAAACGGCGGGCAGCTAGGGCACGAGGCTTATGCTTGGGCACACGGCCGGCAGCCATACTAAACGGAGGTCACTATATATAATTACTAGTAGTTTAGTAAAGTAAGATTTTTATATTTAGTGGATCATCACACCCACCTGAAAAAAAGAAAAACAAACAAACAAAAAAAATAAAAGAAAATAAGATGGCTGTAATTTGTTGTTAAGAGAGCGTTTGGAAAATCATAGCGATCGATCGAGATGACTTTCAGTAACAAAAGAAAAGGTTTGTTCTCTGTAAATTGAAATCGTTTCATTTTGTTCTTTTAACTTCATCTTTTGCAAATTGCAATAGAAACGCTCTCCAGTAAATTAAACTTTATTTTTTGTTTAAAAAAAAGCCTAATTAAGTTCAATTATGGACCTGTTTCATTTTCTAATAGTAAAAAAGAACTAAAAGGTTTCTCTATGTTTTTGGTCGGATTGCCTGTGCAATACAACTGACATTTTTTTTAATATCTTCCCTCGGATTTGGGGTCTCATAATTAAATTCTTTATGCTAAAGTTAATCATTTATATTGTTGGGGTCTCATATATTTGGAGGAGGTTTTACTTTGTATTTTATGCTATATATATATAGAGAGAGTTCTATACTGGAAACGGCTTCACGCTGATCAGTGAGTTGTCTAAGGAGATCACAAGTCACTCCCAAGCTGGTGCAACTGAACTGGAAACATTCTAAAGCTGCTGTGAACATATATATATATATATATTGAATAAGATTTGTAGTTCACTCTCTACTCTAACAATGAATCTGCCAGCCATAAATATATATATATGGGGTGATCGATCCTTTTCTAGATCTTTCTCAATAGCTATACACTACATATCTTTTTGCAGGCTAATATTTTACTAGCTATAATTTCTTTTTCGTACTAAATTATGAAAAGATTGGCCAGATCAACTGGCTAAATGGCTAGCTAATGTACATACTAAGATCAGTAAGCTTAGAGGATCTGATCTCAAGTCTGTCCAAAGTTCTTGTAGCCATTATTTCGATTCCGGGAAATGTACTATGTACTAATTAACTGCTAAAATTGATGTCAGAAATAGCATATATGAGAGGTCAAAAAAGCGAGTAAAAGTTTGAATCTTAGACCTTAAATAACGACTCCAAAACTACTGACCACTAGCCTCAAAAGGCAGGTTAAAACCTTTTCCTAATTAATTAGTTCCATCAAAGCAGTCCAACATAATGAGTTGAAGTTAATTAGGCCATGGACAGGAGAAACTAGAAGGCAACAGTGATCACTATAGCAGCTTATCCTCCCCAGTTACGTAATGTCATTTATAAGCTTTATTAGGAAGTTACCATATACTTGCAAAGCTAAAACTAAAATTCAACTATTCATTGTGATCGTTCGGTTACTAGTATATGAGGCTTGCTTGGTATGCAAGGTTTTTGTTGTATGTTGAAGCTCTAGGGATGCAACTAATGGCAGGACTTCCCACTTTTTATCATCTTTTTTTGTTAAGTACTGTACAACTTTAGGGTACAGAGACACACACACATCAAAATAAGCGTGAAAAAGAGAAGAAATTAAGGGGTGCAGACCAGGGAGTACTATAAGAGGGTCGAACCAAAAAGGTTGGATGCAGGGCACGTATCTGATCACAGCCACTTTAATGACAAGCCAGCCGAAGCTCCAAGCTCTGCACCAAACGTTATTAAAGACAACTTCAACTAATATAAATATCAATTCACTCAAACTAAAAACAAAAAATATATATATTACAAAAGATGTTTCATTCCAATGAATAATGATTCAAACAACATCTTACACTACAAAAATAGCATAAGCCTCTAAGTAATAACAAAAACATAAAATTAGTCATTGCACTACGACAAAAAGGTAGGTTTTGGCCGCCAAACATGATGATCAATCAGGTGCTTAAGAAGCTTCCCGTTGCCGAATCAGTTGGCAAAAAGTGAAGCAGGTATTCCAATAAGAGAGAGATTGACTTGCTAGTGAACGGTGGAGTTTTGATTACCATGGTTGGTTGCTACATGGTCGGTCAACGGTCGGCATAGCCTCCAACCTCGTGACCAACTTTTATTCTGTCGCTAAAGGCAATTATGTCACCCCTATTCAGTCACCCGTTTGGTCACCTTCACTTAAATCTCCATGTTAATTTGTGATCTTTGAGAAATAAAACTGACTAATCAGCTTCAACTTCAATGCTCTTTGCTTCATAAAATGTCATCCTTCATTTTTTTCTTATGCATTTGTTTCTCCCCTCCCACACTTTGTTTTTGTTTTCATTTTTTGTGCTCTATTTAATTTGAAGCAAAAGATCTGGCCAAAATAGAGGTCAAGAATTAAAGGAAGAATGCTGTTTTCTACAAAAGTCTGACCAAATTAAAAAAGCTAATCTTTTCTATAAGAACCTCAAGATGAGATTCATGAGGACTCTCCATTTTTTGAACTTGAAGGCTTTTTTTCCTTTCATTTTTTCTATTGTTCCTCCCATTTCTCTATTGTTTGAAGGCCTTTTTTCCTTTCCATCTAGTAGAAAGTGAAACTTTACAATAAGTAAAAAATTAGTAAAGAATAAAAAAAAAATTTATAAACAAACTCCTGAGAAATCTAGAATGAAAAATTTTAAATTTGGCAATTGAAATCATCAATCAAAAATTTTTTAATCTAGGTATTTGAAATCTTGAAAGAAATAAAACTAGTGACTGATTGGTGGCTGTCATAATTGGTTAGTATAAAGTATATGAGAATTAGTGTTTTGGCAACCAATTGATGACCGACTTTTTGAATCATCAAAAAATGAAATGGTGACGGGTTGGTGACCAATTTTCCGGCTCGCCCAAATGATTTTATCTTGTAGTTTTGAAAAGACTACTTGTTTCCATTCCACCAAATGAAAGTAAGAAAATTAAATTAAGTTGAATCTTTCATACAAACTAGACTAAATCTTAAACAAATAACTCGCAGATAACTAAAACAAAGCTCAAATAGAGTATGACCAAATAGTAAAAAACAACAATAGATGACCCAAGAAAATAAAAGATTGGTCAATCCCTAATAGTAGATCAAATGACATAAAAGTCTAATACTCTATCTATTTCACAAAGGCTGGCATTTTAACTACAAAACAGATGCAAAACTGTGACTGAAAATCCAGTCACGTTTCAATCGTGATATTGGCTAGAAGCCACCGATTTGGTTCTATGAATGGTAGTCGTATTTTTTCAAGCTGCAATTTTATCGCGACTGAATATCGACTGTAAAAAGTGATTGCATCTTCAAATAAAAAATCAATTGAGAATATTATGGGTTGTGACTGACTAGTCCAGTCACTATATTAGTGGCTGCCATGATCAGTTGTTACAATAAGACTTTTATTTTTCAAACAAAATACATTATTATGTAATATAATTATTGTTTAATTAATATTATTTAATTTAATTTGTTATTTATCTCATTTGTTATTTAATTGATAATTTCATTAAATTGCTATAATATTATATTATTTTAAATAAATTATATCATATACAGGGAAGTAAGAACCATAAGTGCAACTTTCATATTTTAATAATTAATTAAACTCTAAACATGTAAATCCTAAATTAACCTTTAAACCTTAAATTAAACCCTAAGACATAAAACCCTAAATCCCCTAAGACCCTAAAACCTCAAACCTTAACTCTATATCCATAAATCATAAACGTTAAACCTAATTATATACCATTAACTCTAATCCTTAAACCCTAAATACAAACCCTAAACCAAAATTAAACCCTAAAATAGATGCAAACCCTAACTATATACATATAGAAAAATGTTAAACCCTAAATCCTAAACCATAATTAAACCCTAGACTCTAATACCAGACCCTTAAACCCTAAACAACTAATAAAAACCCTAAGTAAAACCCAAACTCCGATTAAACCCTAAACCCTAAACCTAAATTAAAACCTAAACCCTAAACCCTAAACCCTAAATACAAACCCTATTAATTAAACCTTAACTCATAACCCTAACTACCATTAATCCTAAATTCTAAACCCTAAATACAAAACCTAATTAAACGTTAGACTCTAATACCATACCCCTAAACCCTAAACAACTAATAAAAACCCTAAGTAAAACCTAAACTCCGATTAAACCCTAAACCCTAAACCTTAAATACAAACCCTATTAATTAAACCTAAACCCCTAACTAACATTAATCCTAAACTTTAAACCCTAAATACAAAACCTAATTAAACCCTAAACCCTAAATACAAATCCTAATTAAAAACTAAACCCTAATTAAACCCTAAACCCAAAACCAAACTACCATTAACCCTAAACCCTAAATACAAACCCTATTAATTAAACCCTAAGCACTAACCTTAACTACCATTAATCCTAGCTAAACCCTAAATACAAAGCCTAATTCAACCCTAAACCCTAAGCAAACCCTAAACCTTTAATACAAACCCTAATTAAATACAAATCCTAATTATAAATGCTAAACCTAATTTATACCATATATTAACCCTAAACCCTACACCTTAAACTTAATATATACCATTAACCCTAAATGTAAATCTCATACCCTAAACTTCAATATCCTAATACTTAATTAAATACCCTTAAACCATCCTAATTCTATATATGTCCCTAAACCTTAAAAAAATTGTCAAACCCTAAATCATAAAAATGCTCTAAATTATTCCTAAAATAAATCCCAAAACCCTAATATTAAATTGATTTAGTTAATACCTTAACCCTATACTAATTTATAGCCCTAGACCTTAAATAAAAATCCTAAACCCTAAATCGTAATTCTATATTCCTAAACCCTAAAAAAAAATCCAAACTCTAAAAACAAAATCCGAATACATATATCCTAAACTCTAAAAAAACCTAAACCCTAAAAAAACCTAAACCCTAAAAACCCAAAACTTCTAAATTAACTTAGCCACTGAAAAGGCGACTTAGGTAAATTGGACACCTAACAAATCAACTGAAGGGCAACTGTATTCAAATCTACAAAAAGTTTCTGACTGAAAAGTGACTAATATATGGGCAACTGAAACTTTCAGTCGCCTATCAGTCGCAATTAAAAGTGCACCTTTTTACTTCCGACTACTTAGCAACTAAAATACCTAGCAACTTACTTTCAATTGCAATTTTCAATAACTATTTTATATCTATGTTGTAGTGTTTTACCTTTTTTGGCTAAAATTTGACTTAAATATGTTCATATTAATTTGTATTGTAAAATTTTTTAAAAAAAATCTTTATAAACTAGAGTCTTTAAGGTATTATTTTCATATAAAATATTTATATTTGTATAGAAATTTTTGAAAGAAAGAAAATCATGAATTAATTACTATGAATAGTAAAGAGGATAAGCTTTGCGAGACAGATATAGTATAATGAAATGAATAAATAAAAAATTTTAATATCATCACTTGATTTATGATTCAAGAAAGCCTTATCATTGATGTCTACCATTTTTTAGTCTTCAGCCCTTCACTTGACTCACTAACAAATGGATCACCTAAAGATAAAACAGATGATACTCCTTCTAATAGTGATAAACAGGTTTTGTGGCAGATGAGGAAGCAATGGTAAACAAAAGAGAGGAGTAGTTTATTGAGTGAAAGAAAAACAGTAAATTAATTTGCCAATCTTGAATTGGAATCCAAACACAGCCTTAAGAAGATACAAAGAATAGAAAAAGTAGATAATGTAGAGAAAACTGGAGAAGAAATGAGGCAGCGGCTCAAAAGCTAATATATTATAGCCAACTAAAGAGCCACTTTTTACAAAGCTTACTTTCCATCCTGGTTGAAAAAAGTAAATGGGTTTCTTTTTGTTCGTTTTTCTGTTTTTTTTTTTTGTGTAAATTTAATTTTATTTAAAAGTTAATTCTATTTTTCAGTTAACGATTGAGAATTTTTTTGGAAAAATTACTATTTTTTAACTAAAATTTTCACTTTTCCAGAGTATAAAATAAAAACAAACCTAAAAGTAAATATCTTTGCATATGAAAAATTAGATACTCGTATATGTATGTTGGAAAATGGAGCTTCAGTGAGACTTAGGAGAAGTCTTTTCGGGTATTACCTTATAATTTCACCTCGTTATGTAAACGATCCATAATTAGTAAATACTGCAGGTTATTGAGTTGTCTTAGAAATAAAAGTCCGCTTGGATATGATTGCATTCTTAAGGTACTTAATAATAAAGTGTTCTGCAGGAAATAATTTAATTTTATATTTATTCGATATATATCTGACTAAAATAAGTTGATGTAGAATTAATCAGAAATCACTAAAAGGACAGGTGGTTAAATTCGGAATTTTATTTATGATGTTGCCCATACCGTTAAGGGGTTCGGAACATGTGCCTTCGCGCCGAACCCATATCCTGGAGGACTCTGTCAGAAGATATTTGAATTTATGAAGGTCTTGCATATAATTAGGGGTGAGTACCAATAGAGGTGGGAACCCGGTTCAAAATGGGACCAGACCAGAAGTCAAGCTCTGCCTGACCTGGTGAAGCCCGCTCTGCATCATCTTGGTGAAAAGCCCGCTAAAATATGGGTCGAATATGGGCCAGAGAGGAGGAGGAGGTGTAAAACGGATCGACCCGGATCAGGACCCAACCCGTGAACCGCCCTGCCCCGCCAAACCGGACTGAAATGAACCTGGCGCCCAACATCTTCTGAGCACAACGGAAACCTGAAAAAAAAGAATTTAAATGGGTTAATTATACAGTAGATCCTCTAACGGTTTTTTGCTCTATTTTAGCTCCCAAAATTTCATTTTCACCCATCCCAACAACTAAATTTTAAGAACTTTTTGGTCAAAATAATTTTTTGCCTTCCCCTATAAATACCAATGTCATTTTCACTCTATCTTCACACAATCACTCAATCTCTCTTCTTCCTCTATTATATTCTCTCAAGCTTTGTCCTTATTTTCTTAATCTCTTCCAAATTTCTTACTAATCTCCTCCTAATATCTTCATAATCTCCTCCTAATATCTTCATAACCTTCTCTTAATTTTGCATTAATCACTACTATTAATTCGTGAGTCATGGCTACAAAAGGAAAGGGCAAGTCGACAGAGAGCTCATCTTCCGGCACCACCAGCCTACGAGCCTTTTTCCGTCACCACTCTTGACCCGCCAACAGAGGCATATCAATTCAAGAGTTACACAATGATAATGCCGGAATCGATATGGTGAATTACAATTTGGGTCTCGACGATCAATTATCCGATGATAAAGTGGAGGATTTGGATGCGATGGCGTCCGGGAATCCATCACCAGAACCGATGCCTACAAGTCATTGACCCACCGTGGAAGAAACCCAAGCACAAGGTAAATCCCCGAGACTAACTGCTTGGGTTTGGGAGCATTATGAGCTCATACACGAAGGGGAGTCGAGGTACGGGAAATACAAACATTGTGGGAAAAAATTGATGTATAAAAAGAATTCCGACACTAGAACGCTGAAGCAGCATATTAAAAATCAACATCCTAACGTCCTCCCTAATGCTGGGACTAGTTCTGGAGAACAAACACAACTTGGGTCTACAACCGGCGCCGGCGAGTCAAGTATATTTCGTTTTAACCAATAATTTTGTAGAGAATATATGATAAATTAGATAATGCTTACCGAAAACCCTTTCTCACAATCTGAAGATGTCCACTTAGAATCTTGGATAAAATCATAATTAAATCCTACATTTAAAAAAGTATCTGGGAAAACCGTTAGGAAATAAAGCTTTAAATTATTTGAAGCCGGAAAATCAGATTTGCAAGCCTATTTTTCTGCTCTTGATCATTGTGTGACATTTACTTCTGATATGTGGAAATCACCTATAGGTCAAATATTCTATTGTGTTTCTTCTCATTGGATTGATTCTGATTGGATAATGCAAAAACGAATTTTGTCATTTAAGGTTATTGAAACAGATCATACTGGTTATCACATATTCAATTACATCTTAAAAAGCTTATGTGATTATTTTTGTACTGATAAGGTCATGTGCATTTCATTTGATAATACTTCAAACAATGATGTTGCAGCTCGCTTTTTGAGTCAAACATTGAAACCACCTCTCAATGGTGTATTCTTTTACGTTAAATACATGTGTCATATTTTGAACCTTTGTGTGCAAAAGGGTTTAGAAGTTCTCCAAAATGAGATTCTGCCTATTCAGAACTCATTGATATATTTGATGTCCAAACCTGCTATGTTTCGTGAATTCAAAAACTTTTGTTTTGAAAATCAAAAAAGATTTTCTTTGAAACGGTTTAAATTGAATTGCCCAACCTGCTGGAACTCCACATATTTGACGTTGCAAGATGCATTCTCGTATGCAAATTTGTTGTCACATTTCATAAATTTAAAAATAGGTTGTGAATTTCTTACGACTGAAGTTTGGAGAAAATGTTCCAAAATCGGTAAATTACTTAAGTTTTTTTGTGAGGTAACTATTTTTCTCTGGTGTTTACTACCTAACCATTCATCAAGTTTTGTTTCATTTAGTGAACATTACATATGCTTTACATCAGTTTAAAGATGATGAGTTGTTAAAACGACTATCGAAGCCATGCGGGCTAAGTGACTTTAGTATTTTGAAAACATTCCACCTATCTTTTTAGTCACTTCGTTGCTTGACCCATATGTCAAATTAACAGGCACAACAATATTGTTTGAAGGAATTTTTCATACTTATTTAGAAATGTCTCATATAAATGTTTTGGCTACATCTACTACTGCTTCTGAGTACTTGCACTCTTTACACAAGTTATATTCTGAGCGGCATTCGGATAAGGTAAGAACTGAAGCTCCTCAAACCGAGCTTCCAATGAAATCAATCTCCTCAAGACTCAACCCGGCTCTCCAAATGCTCAAATGACCCCTACCAACAATAGTGGGATTAGCTGAGGTCGATGACTATCTCAACACATCGTTTGAGGCAAACGACCTTGATATCTTGGAGCGGTGGAAACAAAAAAGATCAAGGTTTCTGATCTTGTCGATAATCGCACAGGAGATTCTTGTCATTCTAGTATTGACCGTCTCATCCAAAGTAGTATTTAGTGTCGGAAAACATGTGATATCAGAGAAACGATCGAGATTGACACCCGATGCCGTAGAAGTATGTGTATGCACCTGAGATTGGGGCCTCGCAACACTCTGGCAGCAAAACCAAAAGAGTTCAAATGAGGAGGTAATATCCGATACGGAGACTTAATTTTTTTTTTCCAATCATACATGTAGTTTTTATTTGATATGATTATATTATTCAGCACAGATAATAGATTTTTACTATTCATCATTTCTAGAACATTTTTGTCATTTCAAAATGTAAAGTCTGTTCCGATTATTTATAAGTGCTGTTTGATTTTTTAACTTAATAAAACTTTCATCGGATGTGGTGTTTTTTCATAAAAATATTTATGACATATATAATTAATTACGTTTCTATTTTTAAAAAAAAAAATTCCAAACCCGCCCTGCCTGCGAGCGAGCCAAGCTTGGTCCTCAGGACCCAGGATCAGGACCTATTGGGCCCGGGCCAGGGCCCATCCCGGGTCGGGTTGACCCAGTTCCCACCTCTAAGTACCAGTTGGGTAGAAGCAAGAGTTTACCCAACCTAAAAGGGATGGGTTAGGTTAGATTGGGTAAAAATTAAATATGGTTTGATGATTGGTTTTACCTCCGAAAAAAATCATTGGTTCTTGGATTGATTCTAGTTCTATGTGAAACCAACTCAATATGAAACTAAACCGATTTATATGTATTAGCATATTATAAAATTTATAATTCATGGGTTGGTTTCACCTCTCGAAAAAGCCATTGGTTCTTAGATTGATTTCAGTTCCATATGGAACCAACTTGATATGAAACTAACCTGACATATATGTGTTTATATATATATATATATATATATATATATATATATATATATATATTAAAAATTATACTGCTAGGTTTTTAGTCATTTAGTTCCAAAACTAATCCTAAGTCCTAACTATCTCAATCTCACTCTACAAACGCATTTCTAATTTTGTAGACTATTGTTGGGTAAGGGTTGTAGGTGCAAATTTATTTAACTTTGTTATTATTATAGATATATGATATAAACACAAAAACCCAAGAACTCAAACAAAAAAACTTAGAACCGTAGTTCTAATTCTATTCGGTTCTTGATTCTCGAGTTAAGTAGAAATTTTTTGAAATTAGGCCTATTTTGGATTAATTTGGTTCCATTAAAAACATGAACCATGATCACCCCTACATATAATTTTGCTTAATTTATTTTCTAACATGCTATATTTTTTTGGTGCTAAGAATACAATATAATGTACTTTAAGGTTTTAGAGAAAAAAAAAATAAGAGTCAACTTAATGAGATGTGGATTTTTCACCTCCAGAGACACACAAACTTTGGTGCACTTCAAAATGGCGATGGGGGCAGATCTTTAACTTTTGGCACAATAGAACTACTCTCTTAATAAAGAAGTATTTCTGTTATACAACTATTATTCAATATAATTCGTTCTTAACAGTGTAAATGAGACTGATTTGTTTTTCCATATATAATTAAATATTGATATTAATATTATAATAAGAAGATAATAATTTCGCTAAAAAAAGTCGGAATTTAATAAACTCTCTATCTCAGAAAACTGTTCAAAGTAGCTGTCAGTGCCATTACCCACGAGGCCCAATGTTTCCCAGCCCAGCAGCGATCCTCCAAGGCCTTTGCAGTAGCTTTCTGGTCTCGAGCGCGTCTAAATCATTTCTACTTTCTCCATTCCATATTTTCGTCATTTTGTTTTGAATATTTTAAAAATTTGGGTTTGAATTAATAAATTTCTTCTTATAGATAGAAAGAAACTATATGAATTCATATGCAAATTTTAGTTAATTTCATGCTATTTCTAAATATTATGCCCAAATTTTTTTAAGAGCAACTAATATATAAAAAGTGGATTCAAACACCCTTATTTAATTGATATGGTAAGAATCTATAACTTCATGTTGGTCTCTCTGCCTCTATTTGTTCACGATGCTACATAGTTCTGTTTTAAGAATGCAAGGGCTACAGCTACATATAGGAAGCCTTTTGCTCCAACTCCTCGATAATAAGCTTATATCATTCTTTTGAAAGCTGGCTCTCTTAATTTCTGGAGACACAACCTATTTTTAAATTTAATAATTTATCTTTTTAGCCTCTAGTCTTTGGACATTTGATTGGGAAGAAATGAATATGCTTTTAAAGTAAATCTTTCTACCCCTTTTTAATTCCCAAGAGAAATGCACTTATTCATCAAATTTCCCAGGAGAACCCCTTATGTCATACTTGGGGCTTCAAGAAGCTTACTCATCTAGTTGTTGTTGTAGTGTTCATTATTGATAATTGATGGTGCTTAGAAGAAAATTTAATTCTTGGAGCTGCTGCTTGGATATAGATGGGAATTAATACTCCACCAATAGATCAAGGTAGTTGTCTAATCCCCCATTGCTCCTCCCCTTTAAAAGTTGAATTGTGAGCTATTCTGGGTATAGTTCAATTTTCAACTCTTCATTAATTGTAGGAAATTATAATGTTGTCAAACTGCTCTCAAGTGCTGCAAGTCCTCTCCCCACCTTGGAGTTCCTAGCCTAGAGGATTTTGGTAAATATGGAGAAGTTATCTCACTACTCTCAGTTGTCAATATTTCTTGGTATCATGTTTTTCCAGCTCATTCCCCATGTTTCTCAACTTGTCAATGGATAGATGATCATACTGATTACCAAAAATAAAAATATTTAAAGTTCAAAATAGTCATAGAAAGATATTATGCATTTTGGTCTAAAACATATACCTGTTTTATGCTCAATATTTTGTATGCTGATACCTTAAATTTACCATAGTTTGGTTACTTTTGGCGAAGGTGAAGTAATGATAAAGAATTGATAGTTAATGAAATCCAGAAATTGCAAGGTTCTTCTCGGTTGAAGGATGATTAAGCAATTTAGGTCAAACAGCAACATGATGCATCATTTAGGGACAGTTGATGGAATTAACATTTTAGTTTCATCCAAATATATGAGGCTCTTAGAGAACTTAGTTCCATAAATTGATCAAGGAAAATCAGTCGTAAAAATGATTTAGTTGTAAGAAGTAATAGTTGGTATTATTATTATTTATTTTTTTTTGGGCGTGATTTTGAATACATGGTAACCACACAACATCGAACTAATTTGAATTGGGTCATGCGGGGCCTTGTTTTGGAAACTCTAAAAAATTTTAGTTTGAATTTCGCACCAAAAAATTCTTACATTGAATTACTTATGGGCTTGCTACAATATGATGAAATGCTATTATTGTACGTCTCAGCCAGAAGAAGAAAGATTTTTCCGTCATCATGCCATAAAATATATTAATATTAAATATGAAAATCATTAAGTATTGTGGGTTCTTATGACAAATAGTGAGTCTTCTAAATTCCAGTGGGATCCTCTATAGTCAGAAGTATAGAATCAAACACCATGGTATTCTGTGCTATACATCGAAATATAATGGGGAAATTACAAAAAAATTTCTTAAGGTTACCAAAACCTATAATTCTGTTGCCGAATTTACTCTCTCATTCACTATTAATACAAAAAGGGGGAAATGACTGACCTTGCACTCCTAACCTTCTTTTTTAAAAATTGTCCCCTAACCACTAAAACCGTACGAAAAAACCCAATAATCTGGGGGGGAGGGGGGGGG
>KK899329.1:144677-171205 GCA_000696445.1 Aquilaria agallochum | reverse complement strand
GGGGGGGGGGGAATACTAACATTTTACCTATTCATCTCTCTCGCCTGGGTCTTTCTCCCACCGAACTCAACCCTCTCTCTCGCCGTACTCAATCAAATCAGAGAGGGAATCACGGACGGCGAGTGAGGAGGGACTGACGACCATGCTCTCCTCACCTTAAATCCCAGCCGCGATTCGCCCCCGCCCTTGCCTATACTAGCCTCATCACCCCAGCCGTGATTCGATTTCGTTGGCAATTGGGTCTGTTCATCCCTCCGCCGCATGTTCGTACCTCCCCGCTGTGTGGTTCGACTGAGAGAACGGAGGCAATTCCAAGGTCAGACCTAACCCTCCTCGCTCGCATCGTCAAGCCAATCGCCAAAACGGCAACTGTGGAGAGGAATCGCTGTCGAGCCCATCGTCGTCTGGTTGCTGTAATTCTTCACATCATAGAGGAATAGACTCATGCAGATCTGGGTCGTCAATCGTCAAGCAGAGGAATCGGTGCAAAGAGGGTGAGTGGTCGATTCGCTACGATTGGGCCTAGGTAGCCCGATTGTGGGAGCATTCAACAGATGATCGATAGCGACGGCAATGGGCGATTCTGACGGCGACGGTGATGGGAGATTCTGAATCGGGTTGGCCGAACACCCCAAATCATCAAATGTAGAAAAAATGGTTGGCAGCTCCACTTAGGCTTGGTCTTTGGTGTTAGCGGCAAGGCTTCACCGGTGGAATGCGTGACCAGAAAACAAATCAGATTCGGGTTAGGAAAGAAGGATGGAAGATAGGATGACAGGTTAGGAGGGTGCAAGGCATGGGTGGAGCGAATGGCGGAGTTCACCTGGTAGGGGTGTAAGTGTAGGTTTTTGAAACAGTAAGGATGCAATCATAGGTTTAGCTATACCTAGGGGGGGTTGTAACTTTCCCAAATATAATCAACTTCTCTCCATTGGATTTCTAATTCATGCCACTTCAACTTAATATTACTCTCATTTATAAAATTTATCGACTCAAAACCATAGTTTCAAAACCATAGTTTCATAACATAAGATGAGTATGTTGCTTTTGTGAAATAAATTAGAACAAAAGTATCATACTTTAAGTCACTTAGAAACTGAATGTGAAATTAAAAAGTGTATTGTTACTACTAGAGCATTATTACCTTTTTTTTTTCTCATGAATTAGTGAATTAGGTTTTTTATTTATTTTGTTCTATATATTTCAACTTTTTTTTTTTTTGAATAAAAAATATAATCTTCTAGATATATTTTATTTATATCAGGACAATTATGTTAAAAATAATTAAAATGCATATAATATATATATATATATTCTTTTATTTTTTAAAAATGATAACGATAACAGCATGGTATATCATGAGATATATCTATAATTTATAGGGTGTGGTAACTATATTAAATGATGCAAACATAGTAGATCAATCACCATTACTTATGACTTTAGGGTTATATTTGTGTATAAGTAAGGAGTCTCGTTGGCCCAAATCTGCTCACCATTGTGAAGGATTATAGGTTAATCAGGACTCTACCAAATATAAGTGGATTTAAGTTAGGTTGTGGTAGGGGTTTTTTTATTTTTTATTTTTTTGAGGAAAAGGCAAACTTCATTAACACACAACCTCAAGATACAAGATCTACCCAGGCATTCCCAAGAAAAGAAAAACAGGCTATAAACACACAAATTTCAGAGGACCAACTCAAGGCTAACAACCGGACCATGGGAATACAAAACAATTGAATAAAAAGGTCAATCTTAACTCGATCAATGATCTCTTCAGAAGCCTTGCACTTGTGCTCGTGGAGCCTCTACTTTCTCTTCATCCAGATATGATGAAGGACTGCTAAGAAGCCAGTCCTACAGGCTACAGATCCTTCGAGTTAGATGTCTACCCTGCAACACAAAAGCATAACCACGCATCCCAACACACTTCCTGCACTTCTCTGCACTCTTAACCAATCTGAAGAGGTTGTGGTAGGTTTTTGCTTTTCAATAAAAGTACAAAGCAATATATAATTTAGGGATGAGAATTAATAAATGCGTTTACCAAGTCTTTGAAAAATGCTTTTCTAGCCTTGAATAAAATATTTAAACAAAATGTTCCATTTCAAATAATTTACTAGCTACTTGTGCTATCACTTGATAAGAAAATATCTGGCATTGAAACCTATACATTGATTGAATGATAGGCAACAGAGTAAGCATGAGAAGGTGTTGTTAAGCAAAAGAAATGGTAAAGCCGTGCATGCCTCGACAATTCAGTGATATGAGACCCAACAGTCCTTTATGACGCACTGAATGGCTTCCCCTAACATTGCTACCAATTCAATGCCACACAATCCATTACAGCTCCTGCCTGCTTGTTCGATGTTTGCTCAAATCTTGCAAACTTTTGACTATTAACAACTGGAGATAGACTGGTTTGTTATTAGCTATCTCCTAAACGCTCTTCATCTTTAGCTCCTTCCAGCAGATCCTGACTAGTATGGGCACACCACAGTTCAAACAAATCAAATCATCCAAGTAATGGCAGTAGAAGCTGAAGTCATGTAGCTGCAAGCTGAAGGTGAGAGTTGGATCCCTTTCTGTGGCTTGAAAGTCAAAACTATTTAAGGATAATTACTTCCAGAAAAGTCCAAAGAGATGCCAGCCTTTGCGAGAGGTAAGAAATCTAAGATGATGTCCCCCTAAAAGGCGGCTCTACCACTACCACTGCCCACTACCCACTTTCCATTATTCGGTCAAGGCATTAGGCGCAGCAAAAGCATGACAAGGGACTAGGCATGCTCCAAGAGTGCTCAAAGGTCATGATACTAACTACAACATGCTCACAGACAAATGCACTTATAACTTTGCCCATCATATTTTCTCCCAAGGAAGGAGGGCACTACCATTATGATGGTTTTCCCTTTTTCCAGAGTCAGCCAATATGCTCGATGACTAGAAGCACGTACGTAACACCAATGGGCTGAAAAATGCTGCTTTCATGTTCAGCTCTCCTTTTTAGTGGTTTCCCGGTCATTTTGTTCCACAAATTCCTGCACATCTCTACAATATAAGGCAATACATGGAAAAGCATTTTGGTCCACAAAATTAAGGAAAGCATCTTAAGCAAATGAATCATTCGGTAAGATATTAGTGGAAAGGAAATGCTGGAATATATGACCCAAAGGTAACTTCCTTCGAAAATAAATGGATCTGGAACACATGTACTTCAGAAATGAGAACTTCCCTTATCCTTCTAACAGATATACAGTAGTTAACTCTATCATACAGACTTTCCATGCACCACTTAACTATTCACATCCCGGAGACTTTTCATCTTTGTCATTAGATGAGTGTGAGTAAGAAATATTGGTTTGAAACACCAAAACCAAAAGGAGGAGCAAAAAATTAATCAATTAAGAAAAGAAGCCCCATACTGCAATTGCCACTCCATGCAGTCCTCAAAATCAAAACTGCTTGCACAATCCAACAATGCATTCTGCTGATGCTCATACCGGCAAATGTAGTTCAACCCAACAAGAAGCTCACAGATGGCCGCTTCAGTCTTTTGCCTATCTGCAAAATATAGTGCCTGTAGGAGAAGAACATTTGTCCTTGTAACGATTTGCTGCTGTTCAAAATTGCGCTCACTCTGCCACCGGACCATGTTATGCGCTAGAGGGGCAAGCCAATGGAGAATCCCATCAAGATTCTGTTTCCAATCATGAGCCAGTGGAGCATCATATATGGCCAAATTCTTCACATAGGACTTGAGATTAGTCCTCAAGGATGCTCGCAAACTTGATGGCAACATATGATACAAATCATCTCTAGCTTCCTCACCTACTAAATGAGGATACCGGAGCAGCTTCTCAATGACAATTATTATATTCGCATAATGCAAGGCAAGAGCAGAACCCCCTACTGTGGATGGTGAAGAATACACCGTCAGCCTACTCTTGGTACCAAAAACTGAATTATTTTCTGCAACATAATTGAGCTGTCTTCGCTCTGCACCGAAAGGAGCACCGGATTGGACCTGACAAAATGGAGGAGAACTGGGTAAGTGTTCTCTTTTCTGCCCATCGTTCGTAACAACAGAACAACGCGAAACTTGACCACTCCGGTCATCAGGAGGAATATTGTCATCATCTTCATCATAGTCCAACCTCGAAACTGAACTGCTGAAACTGAGGCAATCCATAAATAGCCTCCCAGGACTTGTTCCACAAGGTAAGCTAAAATCCTCCGCTCTAGATACTACTGGTTCAGGCTTCCGAGAATAACTTTGAGGCTTTAAACCTACTCCCCTTTTTTCTGCTATACCACCCTTTACAGGGCCTGAGCAATAACCGTTACTGCTTTTGCTAAGTACCCGTTTCAGCTGCCCTGGAACCACACGCTCCTGCTCATTGCGCTGCCCTCTTATCTGACCTGAAACCTGCTGAAATTCTTCCTTTCTAGAAGGAGACACAGAATCACCGCTTCTCTCCACAGCATTTCCCCTGAAAGCAGAGTCCCCAAAGACAACGCAAATCCTAGCAAAAATGGTACAAACAGTCCTAGCTAACAACTCCACAACTTTATCGTAGCTTTGATTCCAAAGCGAAACTTCCTTGAGGTGCCTCACGTCCTGCCTCTGCCACATCAATTTCTGCTCGAACGCCCTCCGACTCTCCTCGTGCTGGTTGTGCTGAAACTTCTTAGTGGCTTGCTCTAGCTCATTCAAGACCTCCATTTCGCTATACAATTTAGCTGTGGAGCTCGCATACCTCTCCATCTTCCTCACCATACCCTCCATATCCTTAACCAAAAACCCCAGTTCCCTCACTTCAATAGCGCCATTAACAATATCCCCAAAAACGTGCTCAAAACCCTGCAAAGCCGGCTCAACACACTTCTTCCCCAACCTAGAAACCACAGCCGCGACCCGGTCGAGCTCGTCGAGCTTCTCAGCTAAAGCTAACTCTAGAAGAAAACTCTCGTCAGAGGAAACCAAATTAATGATTCCCTCCGACTTCAAGATCTCGTTTTTAAGCTTCGAGATCTCTGGGTCGGTGAGGGATTTGTGCAAATGAACGGTCTTGGACAAGACATTGGCGACCTCGAAGGAGAGGATGCCGATGGGCTGGCGGTGCTTTGTGGGGGAGGAAGCAGTCTTGGTGGTGGAAGAGGGTTCTAAGAGAAGAGCGTGCTTGAGATTGGCGCTTACCTGGTTCCCCATTTTGACAAGCCAAGGCTCGGCGACCATTGCTGCGAAGATCTGGAGCAGAGCGAGTCAAATGGGCGGGAGAAGAAGAAGCTTTTGCATCAGTCAGAGACACAAATTGTGCTGGAGAAAGGTATTGCAAAATTAGTAGGAGCAGTAGTAATGGCGGAGAAATGGGGGGGGTTGGGTGGGAGGCTTTTTGCCTCTCTTCTCTGTTTAAATGAGTGTCTGTGAAGCAGGTCCATCCGCCTTTTTGAAGTGGTCCGAGGGTTCTGAAATCATTACACGTCTGCCCCCCAATTTCTGAATAGTATTATTTTAATCTGCCCCCTAATTTCTGAATAGTATTATTTTAATCGGCCTTTTCATAGAAAAAGCCTTAAGTACCAAAAAAGTCCACAACCTTTTAACCTTCTGTATAACATGTCACCGAACTCAGTTTTGCTCCTGCCTCACTAGTCGCCAGTAAAATTTCCCTGCTGCGCCTGGTGAGATTTCTAGTGACTGAATTAAAAACTTTGGCAAACAAGAGACGAGCCTTTATATTGGAACATTCTCTTTATATCATGTTGTTCCTTTTCAATTTTGGCAAGAAAAGAATATCAACAGGATTTCTGTTCAAAACTAGCTAGGAAACCAATACTCAAAGTCCAACAAGTAAAGCAATTACTTCGGTTCATGTGTTTTCTTTTTTGGTTGATACATAGAGATAAGGAAAGAAGAGTTAATGTAAAAAATGAAGCAGCATCATCATGTGCTGGAGCTACACATTAGCCAAGAACAACAACCAAAACACAATGACACATATTCTCCAAGTTAGTGAAGATAGATTGGACCAGGGATGATAGAGCATCCACACATGTATTAGCTCTACGTGAACGAGTTAAGACATGCGAGCATAATCATGTGTTTGAGCTACACGATGACGAAGAACAACAACCAAACCACGACGAGACATATTCTCCAAGTCAGTGAAGATAGATTGGACCAAGGATGATAAAGCATCCACACATATACTAGCTCCACGTGAACGAGTTAAGACCTGTAAGTAGTATGTTAAAATAGTAATAGAAGAGATACCAAAACCTGATGCAAAATGGATGACTCCTTAGATAAATTTAATTCTATTTCAAGAAAGGAGGAATGGGATTGGTGTGAGGCCACCAGTGATAAAGAAGACCAAAAATAAAAGGAAAACTGTGGCTTCGGTTTGAAAAAGAGATAGGATTAAGTATATACCAAATTTATTTTTAAAAAGTATTGAAAGAATCAAATTAGCTATTAATGTGTTAAGTGTATACCAAGTCTCATATCAAAATTTTCTTTGCATGTAAAATTATCATCAATGTTATAAAATTGGACAAATTTTCTACTTGTCTACCAAATAACCATCAAACGAAGAGAGAAAATAACAAGTTTGGTCATTGTTTCTTCATGTTTCTTCCACTAGTGCCCTAACTTTGCCATCTAATGATCATGTCATTGTCTTCATCCTCAGTACCCTTCCAACCCGTAATGGTGCAAATACTCTTCGACCATCATCGATTGTGGAAGTTCTATACTCCTTCCCTTCCAAAACTTTTTTTGTATGCAACATTGGTCTTTAATTTCATGAAACTTCATGTTTTTTTGCTTGAAATTTCATTTTTTGCAAGTATGTGGACATGGAACAAATGTTTTTTGCAATCATTTTTTCATGTGGTATTTCACATACTATTAAGCTTTAATGTATAATTTGTCAGTTTTCTACGGTTTACTGCAATATTTTGCAAGGTATATGTTACCACAATGCATGAGTGATGTAACTTTTTTTATAATTCATCAAAGTACCATAATTAATTGTATAAAATGACAAAATATAAAAAATAAATGTGTTTTGACATAAATACTAATTTTCCTTTTTATATTTTTTTTGTATAAAAAACATGCATTTGTTTTATATTTTATTTATACTTGGAAATTTTTGGTGAAAATAATTAGAAAATATATAAAAAGGTTAAAAAAATTATATTTAATATATTTCATCTTAAAAAAATATACTAATACTTTTTTTTGTAAAATTAGTAATAATATAAGGCACAGTATATCAAACGGTATATCTATACTTTACTAGGTACGAAATACCTAGCGATTGCAATATCACTACAAGATGGATGTAGAAAAGCTACTGCCATTTTAGTCACTTGTCAGTTGGAAAACATCATTATGGGTGACTAAAAGTTTTAATCACTTATTAAGTCCCTTTTTACATAGTTGCTTTTAAGAAGCAACTAAAGAAAATGATTGAAGAAGTCAATCACTAAAAGCGACTGGTCTATTTTTTATTTAATTGTTAGTATTAAAATTTAAATGAAATTAAATTATTTAAAGAATCAATCATGTTTTTTTTTTAAACAAATATGTAAAAATGTAATTAACAGCAACCCCAATGTTGAGGTTTTCAGCACTTTGAAGAAGTTGGAGGCAGAGCTAGGGGAGACAAAGATGGAGCTGAGTGGCTGAACGAGAAGAAGTCTAAGATAGAGACCACCTTAGGCACCCTTAATGCAAAGCTGCAATAAGAACATGTAGAAGTTGGTAGAGATAGAGGTAATGGCTATGGTTATGAAGAATGCGGCAGTGGTGACAAGGACAACGGGGTTAGGGAAGGGGGAGGAGTTATTGAGGGAAGAAGCAAATAGGAGGGAGTTGATGAAGAGGATGTAAGAAAATAACCAAACACTGGTAGTAATTTTTAGTATAAGTGGAACGAATGAGGCATATTTTAGATGGAGTAAGAGATTGAAGAAGGTGGGGATGTAGAAGAAGCGTATGACAAATGAGAGAATATGGAAGAAGGAGATGAAGGTGGTGTTATTTCTTGGTAAGGGTTGCTGAAGAGCAACTAAGGTTGAGATAGCCACCGAAGGATGACTAAATTTGAAATAGTTGTTACTGAAAACTAATTGAAGGGCGACAACAATTTGGGTGACTAAAATTTTTAGTCGTTCAATAAGTGAGCCATACATAGCAGCGACCGAAAAGGGCTGACGACTGATTTTCAGTCACCATTTTCAGTCATTTCTTTGCATTTCTATTGTAGTGTATTTACTACCTTAAGCATTGCCCAAAATTTCGTACCCTAACCCAGCAACTAACATGTCCAATTCCTTGGATTAATAATGTCTGAATACAAAATCACTTTCTCGAATGGGCTCAATTTCTCTTAGAATGATCCCTTGAAGGCTACTTTCAATTGCGATCTGACCTGGCCGGGTCCCAAGGCATAGGAACTTATTGGTTTCGTTGACAAGAAGATGTTATCCTTCTTATCTTCCTAGGGGGCCAACGATTTCCATGTAAGGTGGGGATACTTATGGAGGCTCAAAGCACTTGCGACACCCCGGGCAAGCAAATGGTGAAGAAGATAGCATAATCATCATATGGGCATAGTTAGGGTACCTGTGGAAGAAATGCAAATAACCAATGACCAAAACTGTTATTTTCCCTATTCATTTGTTGGTCACTTAGCGAATGAGTAGAAAATTTGCCCTTTTTTGTAACGTCAATGATAATTATATACTCAAAGAAAAGTTTGGTATGAGACTTGATACACCTAAAACATTGGTGACAAATTTAATTACTTCTTTTGATATTTTCCGGTTACAAATTTTGGTACTTAATCCGCATAAATACTAGTGCAATAGTATTTACTGAAGCTTGGTTTTTGTTTCCACTCTTAGGTTAATATTTGTTGCCAAACATCGACTTTCAATCAGAGCATATTTTTAATTTGCAAATTGCTTATCAAATTCAATCCAAAATTTTGATTCAATGTTCCAGATGTAAATCACTTTTAATCCTTTAAACTATGTTGACTTAGACATTTTCATCCTTGAACTTCGGCACTATGCAATTCAGTTGATCAATTATAAAACGTGTGGCACTTAATTCACTTAATTCATTAACTCACTGCATACGTAGTCATTTGACACTAACTCTGCCAAGTTTTTGACTATGCAATTGCCTTTTTTATAAGATTCTAAAGCTTTGGGTCTTAAATTACAAAATACAAAATCTTAAGCACTTAATAGTAATTATGAGAAATTTTTTGCAAAAAATTATTAGGAGTTAAAATTATAAAATAAAAAATATACAAATAAAGGACAAAAATATTAAAAAATTTAAAATTATATTATATTTTTTTAATTCCTTTTTTAGAGAATTAATAGAATTGTGAAGCGAATAATCTATCTACATATTGATAACTTAAATATTAATAATTTTCTTAAAGTAACTAGTTCTTCATGAAATTCTACCCTGATCACTTAAACTTAAAAAATAAAATAAAATACATAAAAAGGTTCTTACTCTTTCAACAAAATTTTAAAAAATAAATAAATTTTTTAAAATGTAAGTAATAAGAGCAGAAATTGAAGAGACAGTCATTATATATTAAATTTTCAAATATTTTTAATAACTTTCTCAAATACACCCTAAGAGTTTTTTTTTAGTATTTTTAGTTCCCAGATGAAACTAGTGTTGGGAGATTGAGATCCCCGGCAACACCAGAAAGTGGGAATCGATGAGTGTTTGATTCTAAACAGTGGTTTGACCAAAAGCAGGGAAATAATTCCTTTCTGGTCAACAAACTCGGAAATAAACAAACCAAATTAACCAAACCAAACCAACAATTATGCATGGCCAGAAAGTGAAGTGATATGAATTGAAAGCTTGAGAGGTAAGATTCATGGCCATTTCATACATGAAGACAAGAGCATAAATCCTTAATTGGTAGGATTCCATGCATGCATGTTAGGTTTAGAAACTGGAAATTAAGGCCGCAGGCTTGCACGATGGTGGAAGAAGTCTTGGAGGGACCACCTTTTTTCTACATATACTGAAAGCGCCTTATGTATATACTCATTAGGATCGATTTCTTATACAAAATATAGTATATCTTTGGTAAATGATAATAGAAAAAAAATCACAAGTTTGTGTAATTCTGTTCTTTAAATTTAAGATATTGAGTTATTGTTATCACACACACACAATATATATATATATATATATATAAGGAATTTTTTTTATGAGATTTTTTAATTAGTACATTTAGCTTTTTTGGGGGTGTAAATCTAGCATCTTTTTTTGTACATTAAAAAGTATGTAGGGAACAATAAAAGTTGCATGCGATCGACAAAAGTCAGATGGTGGTCAAAGGTTATGATGGAGAGTGCGTTGAACTGCCCACTAGGGAATGTTTTTTGGTGGAAATACGGGGAAACTAAAAAACTGCGTAGTTTTTACCAAATTGCAATTTGGGGGCGGGGGGAGGAGTGGGAATTGTTTTCTCTAGCTATAATATATATCAATTTGAGTAAGGTATATATTTGGGGGAATATGAAATTAAAGTGTGGAACTTGAAGGCTCAAATTAAACCTGGACACAGCAGGTGTTTAGTCAACGTAGGGGGCCAAACCAGCGAGGTGAAGATGGTGGATCCAGGGCAGGCGCCAAGTTGTAGTAAAATAAATGGCTGGTATTTTTGGGAATTTACAATGAAAATCACGTAAGTCCGGCCTGAGGAGAAAAAGAAAGAAAAAAAAAGGGTAAAATTAGGGACAGGACAAGTTGGAGCCTGTTTAAGGAGTCGTCAAGAACAGCTAGTGTTGGAGTTGTAGTGGTTGTGTTATGTAGCTTTTCGATTGGTACGTAATCAGAAGAAAGAAGACCAGACACTTGGTTAGTTAGACTGCCCCGCCCCCTCATATTAATTCCCCAATTGCACCAAGTGTCTGTGTATATATATAGCTAGTCAATTTTTGCAACTATTACAATTGCCTCTCTTACAATAAGTATATTTCTCCATAATTACTAATTAAGCTAAGCAAGGTATTAAACTAACTAAGCTGGTGGGATGGATTAGTTGTGAGGAGAAGAAAAATGAAAAGCAGAAACCTACAAAAGAGCTGGTTGATGCTGATGCTCCACGACCATTATTCCATAAGTTTTCATCCATTCCAAGCAACTTTCTGCTTGGACTTACTCACTCCATCATTCTTAATCTTCGCCCCACGGGAATATCAACTCTTAATTTCTTTCTTCCTCATCCTCAAAACCTAGCTTGTTCGGTCCCTTTCCTTAGAGAACAGTACTTTATATATTATATTATTCAAAACAAAATACTCTATTATACTGCTTTCGTGTCTTCTTCTTTTGCAAAGCTAAACTCAAACCAAAAGTAGATAATTAATTAGCACTAATAACCCAACATATAGGTGCACGTCTAGTTAATTTTTCTTACACGCCTAGTTCAGATTTGATCACATACTTCATGTTCAATATCAATAAATAACTAAAATTTTAATTTAATGCTTCAAGCTTATAATTATTCTCTAACGTTGCCATAAAAAAAAAAAACAAAAAGAAACACTAGTTTCAACATTAAGTTTCTTAAACAATTATGGAGGTTTACAACGTGTCTTTATCATTTTGAAAAAAAAAAACAATAACAGAAAACTAGAGTTTAGAAAAGTCCTCAATTTGACGATTGAATTTTATAACTATATTTTAGTCGACCAAGGAAAACCAGAAGTCATCCATTTGTAAACCACCCTCGTAGTCACGTTCAATCAAAGTTGCGTTTATAGTAATCTTTCGGCTAAATTTTTGGTGACCCAATCAGACAAATAAATTTACCAATATCACTTTCATCATGGATGCTTTTCTCTCTACCACACTAGTCTTTCTTTTCCCTTTCCCTTTCCCTTTTTTATTCTTCTCTTTTCTGTTCCATGCAAAACGGATAATACGAGTTGTAAGAAATAAAAAAGCGGAACTCCATTTCATAGGGTAAATTACACATTTTGCCCCCAACTTTTAATTACTATTCTTGTTCTAACCCTAGCTTTTATTTTACTCATACGATTCCCTAACCTTATTAAAACATTTTATTTTAGCCCTTTTTTTTAATGAAAATCATTATCTTGAATGAAAAATGTCACATCGGCATGAGATTGTAAAAGAAAATGCTAGTTTTAACTTCTTGAAAACTTTCTCTTCGGTAAAAAGACATAAAAACTTTAGTATCTAAAAATCTGACCACCCCCATTGTCACCTGAAACAAAATTTAGAATTTTAATCAGCCTTTATGGTTTGGTAACTTTTTGCATCCTTTTTAACTTTCTCTTATGTTATTTCTTCCAAAGCTTCACCAATTTTTATAAATTGAGCTTTAAAAATTTGAGTTTCACAACTTCAAATACAGATATATGAAAATCTTTTTAGATTTAAAGAAATAATAGAAGAGAAAGTTAAATAGGATAAAAAAATACTATCAAGCCATGTAGGCTGATCAAAATTTTGAAAAAGAATTTCCGGCATGGTGCACTGCCATGCCGATGAGTTTTCAAGTAGCAACACCACCATTCCGGAAAAAGAAATTAGAATTTTAATTGACTTTCACGGTTTTGTCATATTTTCATTTCCTTTAACTTTCTCTTCTATCATTTCTTCCAAAATTTAACTAGTTTTTATAAATCAAGCTTAAAATATTTGGGTTTCAAAATTTTAAATCTAGATATATAAAAACCTGCTGAGATTTGAAAGACATAATAGAAGAGAAAGTTAAAGATGATGAAAAGTACTATCAAATCATGAAATCTGATCAAAATTATGGACATTTTTTTTTTACATGGTAGCACCTCCACCGAAAACTCATTAGCACAGCGGCGCCAAGTTGGGAAACAAATTTTCCAAAATTTCAATTAGCCTACATGGTTTAATAGCATTTTTTATCCTTTTTAACTTTTTTTGCTATCATTTTTTTCAAATCTCAACATATTTTCATATATCTACATCTAAAATTATAAAAACCGAATCTTTAAAGCTCGATTTATAAAAATTGGTTAGGTTTTGGAAGAAATAACAAAAAAGAAAATTAAATGAGATAAAAAAATCTACCAAACCATAAAAGCTTCTTAAAATTATGAATTTTTTTTTTCAGGTGACTAGGGAAATAGTCAGATCGTTATATTACAATTTTTTAAGATCTCTCTGGCAAAGAGAACGTTTCCAAAGAGTTACAACTAGTTTTTTTCCTACAATCTCATGCTAATGTAGCATTTTTTTGTCTAAGATAATGATTTTCATCCCAAAGAGGGCTAAATTGAAACGTTTTAATGAGATTAAAGTATCATATGAGCAAACTGAAGGTCAGTGTTGGAATTGGAACAATAGTTAAAGATTGGGGATAGCTTGTGTAATTTACCCCCATGCTATGCCAGTATTCCCAACTTATCGTTTGGCGCACCAAAGCAGAGGTAGAAAACTTTTGGCCCAGGTCTTGTTTTGTTTTGGGCTAATAGATACAGATCCCAGTTGGACCGAAACCAATAAACAAAGCCCGTGCTTTGTTTTTGAGTGCTATAGTTAGTAGCTAGTGCCTGGCAGGCAAGGGCAAGGGCCACGTGACCAGAATCTTCTTCTCAAACTGGCCACATGGAAGAGCGCAAATCCGTTGCCTCCCTCTATCATGTCATCCAAAAAATGTGAATGTTGGTGTATCAAAAACCCCCCCATTCCACTGGGAAATTCTCCACTTTCTTCTTCGTTCTCTTATTTGCAGCTTATTCCACGTAAAATACAACAAGATTAATCAAATCAGCTAATTAATAGTAGTAATAGTTAAGCGGGAAATTGAGCAAAAGACCATTTGTTGGAAATGAAATGATGAATAGTGAGACTGAGAGAGGCAGTGTGTACCAACACATTGTTGAGGATGTTATTAACAAAAGCAGCCAAGTTTTCATCCGTCACTGTGGTGATGACTCCCTACTTGATCTACAGCAAGCGGTAAATATTCCATTTAGTTAGGCCTCAGATCTTTAAATTGTCCCTGTCCAAACCAAAAAAAAAATGTACCAAATTGTAATGAAATTTATAAATTTTGAGCCAGAATTGGGAATTGAAGATGAAAATGCGCAGAGTCCTACTAGGCTGGGTTGAGACAAATTTCAGTGTAGATCATGATCCTGATCTCCCCTATCCCGACCTCTTCAAGGCATACCATTGTTCAACTAAAGAAGAGCTCTTCTCTTGGGTACCCTTCACTTCCCACAACTTCAATGTTGCTCAAACTGTTTCAATCCAGCCACAAAGAGAGACACTAAACATGTTTTATAAAATTAAACATGTTTTCTTTTCATTTTCTAATTTTGAGAAAATTTTCTAGAAAATTTAGAACATTTTTTGAAACTAAACACACCCGAAATGATTAGAAGAGTAGTTTTCTAAAACCTGTGTTCAATACATAATCATTAATCAAACATGAAAGTGCTTTCATTCACCTTAGGTGTTATATTCTGTCAACAACTTTGCTCTATCAGTCACATCTCACTTTTTTACCTTATGTTTTCTTCTCCCCGCTATTCTATCATTTTTGCTCAATAGTTTCTGCGGATTACATGTTTCAGATGGACACAGAGTCAGTTTGTGATAAACGTGTGAAGAAAGATGAACAAGTTCCTTTTATGAAACCTAGCAAGAGAGCTGTTTATGTGGTAACTATCTCATCCTCAATCAATTGCAATAGAGTTCATACACACCTAAGTCTGGAGGATTAACTATTAACACTTATGTTTTGTTCCCTTGTATTCTGGTAGAATCAACCATGTCGACCTTGGTTGAAGTCGAACCATAACCTAGCTGGTGAGTCTAAAACCCAGCCATTCCAAATTTTCTTACACGAGTAAGACAAGTAAATAGGAAGGAGAAGAATTCACTTTCTACACATTTCCACATTGGATTCTGGCTCATGAGCGTACAATTTCTTACTCAGGTTCACAAGAAATAGGACGAGAGACCAGCGTCCACACCTGGACAAAGGGAGGTCATGAGCCTAGAGATAGTCATGTGGGACTCTAGAGAGCCTTAAGGGCTACATCCCAACATGGGATCAATAATTCCTCGGACACTTGACTTTTCCTTGCTATGATAACAACCTTAAAGATTAATTTAATCCTAGCATCATGTTACCTAATTCTTCACCTCCTGGATCTCCTGCCATTTGAAACTTGTGCCATCTCGGTTAAACTACAGAACTTGATTAAGCTCAAACAACCCTATTTTCTTGTTTTCTTCTTCAAGAACCCTTCAAGGCACCTAAAATGGGACATGGACAGGTGTCTAAAACGATTCCTCAGAAGCGCAATTGGCATCAAAGTGGGGTCATTTCCTAGCTTGATGGCTCTGGAGATACAATCTCTTGCTCAGAGGATTCTCTTCCTATTGTTCAAAAGGTCATTGTCATACAAATGAAGGATTCTTTTGATGCGGCTTCTGGCACTTACTTCCTTTCCACAGCTAGCCCTGCTCTACATCATGTGGAACTCTAGAATAAACTATGTCAGTCAGTTGAAACAAATTACCCTTTAATGATTAAGGACACACTTGGTTTGCAGGTTTCATCATCTGAGGACTCCTCGAGTGAAGCTAATGTTGATCAAACTTGTGCTGAGGAGCAAAATCTTGTACAGATAAAGACTACTAAAAAAGACACATGTGTTGAAGTAAGGCCAAGTTACCCTTCCTCTAATCATTACTTTCCCCTCAATCTAATTAGCTATTTTACTTGCCTTAACTTTGAGTTAAACTTGTGTGAAAATTTAAACCAGATAACTGGTGCAAGTACACCATCTTACAATTGTAAACTGCCTCCTCCCTTAATACTAATTGTCTAGCCACTTATAAAGAATTACAGATATAGCTAATACTCTATAACTAATTGCACGTTGCAGACTTCTTTCCAGATGAAGAGGATGGACTATCTCTAGATGATATCGATGACAAGAGTGATGAATTAGATGCTTTACACACCAAGGGCTTGGTTCTAACAAAGTACAATAAGGTATAGCTATTTATTTGTCTCAACCAATGCAGCTGTCCTTAGCTCTAAGAAACTTGCAGCTCGTAATGTCATAAGTTACATTCTGGTTTCTTCTCAAGGAAGGGATAATTATGGTAAATGATAAGGAAATATTATTCTCAAGGTGGGTGTTACTGTTTATGATATTGGATCGGATTTTGTTGATGATTTATTATAGTTATGTAATTTATTTGTAGTTATGCAAATTATTTTGCTCCTAATTTGGATATCATAATGGTGGTGCAGGCACAGGGGGCATTCAACTTTGATTGAAGCAATAAAAAAAGTTGACACAATATAGGCTTAAGTCTTTGGTTGCTTCTGTTTTGCTCCTCTTCTCAACAAACCCACCAGAAAATGGAAACTGGTTAACTAGTCCACCATACTGTCCATAGTCTGAGCTTAATTAGATGAGAGATTTAGATCCACAAGAAAAGAATACTAATACAGTAGTATATCTCAAACTCTGGTGGATATTGAGAGTGGGTTCTGTTTTGGTCTTTAATGTTGATAAGGAAATGACGATGATTCAAGAATCAATCAACGCTCCCACTATTAACAAGGCGAGAATTTCCAGACCAGACAAAAGCTAATGGCTGAAAATGCACACTAGAACATTATTCCAGGGGTCTAAATATCCTGTTTCCGTGCGAAACAAATCATATGCTTGCAAGAGTAAAGGCCTCTGGTCACTAGATTTGACCGCTTTTGGTTTTGTGTCCCTTTCCCATGCCTTCTTTTTCTTACCACCCTTCATTTCTTCCCTGCTGACCATTCAAACCCATTACCCTATCTGCCAATTATTTGATTGTTTAACTGTAGTCGGTGCCTGGTCCTTTTCAGCACTAAATTAAAATTTTTCATCTTAACAGAAAATAATATAATTTCAATTTAATCAATGCATCAGTGACTCTTGAATGGTTTTTTATTTTTGTGACTCCGAGATTATTCTTCGGAAAATGTAGATTTTGATTTTCTTGATGCTGGAAATATTCAGGACCCGTAAAGAAATGAATCATCTCATCTCATGTGAAGGACGTATGTGTGGATTGTTATGGTTATGGACAGCTGATTTCTATTCAAGTAGAGTATAGAACCCCGTTTGAGGGGCAAAAACCTGTTTACAGAAATCAGTAGCCTAAAAGGGGGACGAAGATAAATTAGAGGCTTCGTCCGTCAAATTAATCTACACCGGGACGAAGGGCGGTAGCGACTGAGGCGGCTCGTAACAGAAAGGAGCGGCCGGATGTTGCCACCGTTTGAAGACCGGCTTTTCCGCGTCGCCGCCGGTCTGATTGATCTGGCGATGCTCCTTGCGCGATTCCTCGGTCGACGTTGGAGATGTTTCGAGCGGCGACAGGAGGGGAATCGCCACGTTCCAGGACGAGACCGGAGAGATCTGCAGAGAAGCAGGGGCGCGTCGCTGGAGCCGGGTAGACTGCCTCCGGGCACCGGCCCCGGCGGTATTTGTTGGTTTCGAAGACATCTGAGGGAGGGGCTCGAATGAATGATCGGAAGACAAGGGAACGAAGAGCTGTTGAGATCTGGGATTCTGATCGGAACGTTTGAGAAGAAACAGAGGAGAGGATAATAATACAGTTACGGCTGATGGGTAGCGATGTATGGTCTTATAAGGATGATTGGGGCGCGTGGATGGCACGTGTAATGAGGATCGGAGCGGTCAAAACTTCTATTCAGTAGTCAAATTATTTCCAGCGCAGCGTATCCGATGCTCCCTTGTCGGAAAAATTGTGCAGTTGATCCCAAATCTTTTAGCATCGTTTCAACTCAAACTGAAAAGTTTGATTCCGTTTTATAATGGTTCACTAACATTTATAACAAATAACAATTGCTCGTTTCAATTCATAAATTTGAACAAATCTACAATTTTCCTTACCTTGTGCTCTTCGCAAGTTTTACACTTAATAACTATGCATCTCCCCAATTGTTGTCTAGGTATTAGGTCCTTAACAAATACTTTATTTTTCTGACATTAACTACACAAAATTTAAATGCTAATTGATATTTCGAATTTAATCTCCCATTTTAAATACTAATTTTTTTTGCCTGTATTATGTACCAGTGTATTTTTAATACATTTTAATTTTATATATAATTATCTAATTATTTTCTGTAATAATAATGATAACATAAGAGATTGAAATAAATCTATATTTTATACATTTAATAAAATTTAGCTATTTTTAATTTTTATGTTATAATGATTAAAGAATAGTGATCCATTTAAAATCTAAAAAGTCGGTTCAATCTTCAACAATTTTCTTTCTTAAGTTTCCCCAAAATCAAATAAATAATAAAATTAAAGCATCAATTCCTAATCATCAAACCTGGAAATACAAATTTCAATTAATTCTCAAAAATTAACTGCTAACAATAAAATATGTAAGGTTAAGATGATATTTTATATTTTATATTTTATATTAATAAATATTTAATAAAAAATTACTTAAATTAGTTGTTAATAGGCAAAGAGAATTAAAAGGGAAATGAAAATTGTAAAATTAGGTTAGTTCTATTCTTTTAGCCAAAAAAAAGGAAAAAATATTATTGTAGTAAAATTAAAAATAAAA
Organism: Aquilaria agallochum; assembly: GCA_000696445.1. NCBI lineage: Eukaryota > Viridiplantae > Streptophyta > Magnoliopsida > Malvales > Thymelaeaceae > Aquilaria > Aquilaria agallochum. Next base: position 152,517 of record KK899329.1, on the reverse strand, counting down.
AAACTTGATTGAAGCTAACCATGTTTCAAACAATTTTTTGAAGCAACTAAAACTATTATATAGAAAAAGTACAAATTCATTAGCACTAATTCAAAAAGGATAAAAATATTAGATAGCATGAGTAGCTTCTTTTGTTTAAAAAAATAAAATAAGAGAAACAAAATATTAAAATGATTGTGGACAGACTCATAATCATCTAAAATTATATATCCAAAGTCTAGTCATTTAAGCATCGTATAGACTTGAAAGTTTTTTGCTCCTTCCTCTTACTAACAAACTTAAGCTAATTTATACTAATTATTTTATTTTAATTACTGTATAATTAGTTTTGGTTTAAAAATTTGAATTGTACACTGAATGTGTAAATTTGATATAATTAGTGGATCAAATTTATTGCCTAATAAATGTTAGTGACCGAAACAATACACAAAAGAATAAGTAATTTTAATAGCATTACTAAAATAGCACTCTAATTGTAACAATAACTCTAGAAGAAACCCCCATAAAAAGTCCAATTATATGAATCATTAAATTGATGATCCATATGAGTAAATAATTAACTATAAATCTATTTGTGTAATTTAATTAATAGAATTATATTTAAGATGAGTAGAAATAGAAGATGAAGACCAAATTATATCTCAACAAATATTCATGAGGATGTCAATACAATAAAAATCTAAATAATAGAGTGTAGTTAAAGGATCCCTAAAATATTTTGGCATAATTAGTGGATCAAATTTATTGTCTAATAAATATTAAATAAAATACTTTCTTTTTTTCACAAATGATGGCCCTTTTACCTTTCTTGGCTAAAGTTTGAATTAAATACATTCATACTAATTTATATTATAATTTTTTTAAAAAAAAATTATATTTATAAACTAGAGTCCTTAATGTACCATTTTCATATAAAAATTTATACTTCTATAAGAAATTTTGGAATCAAAAAAATTATAAATTAATTACTATGAATATTAAATAGGACTAGCTTTGTGAGATGGATGAAGTGAGAAGCAATTTTAAAAATATTACTACCATAACACTCTAATTATAACAACTAGGTTGATTTTTTATAAATTTTAGTTGCACATATGCAATTATTTGGAAATAATAGAAAAAAAATAGAGAAATCTTGAAAACAAAAAATTCATACATTAATGAAAAATTAAATGACTTTAATTATTTTTATTCATTACAAAGTAATAAATATAATAGTCATGCGAATAATAAGGATCTGAAATTTTAAAAAATGATTTATCTTATCATCATGAATATAATGGAGTTTGTTGGTTCTGTTTGTATAATGAAATTGTATTTTGTATGAATTGAATGAGGAAACTATTAAATATAAAAAATTCTGAATAAACTATAAATAAATAGATAAAAATAAAATAAAATTAGAACTATTTAGAGACTTCTCCCCAAAATCCTCTCATCTTTTTTATTTAAGTGGCGTTTTTGAGATTTTTCTTTTCTATACTAATAAATGAAAAGAATGAAATGGTGAAAAAAGTATAGAGAAAATATGTAAGTTATAACATTTTTTACTAAATGTAAGGAATAATATGAATATATGTGTTTTGTGTTAAGTAACCAAATTAACAAAATAAAATTTCATTATTGCACCAAAATATATAGTATTAAAAATTACAAAATCTTATAAATATGAAAACTTGTAAGTAATTTATAGGATTTTGCTTAATGACATTGGATTCTTTGGTTTTCGTAGAAAAGATTTTTTCTCTAAGGATCATGGGGAACAAATTAAAAAATCTCCAAGAAAATTAGTAATACTACTTGACTTCATTATGTTTGACAAATGATACATTTATGCAACTAAAGAAACAATGTATTCTTTGATTTCTAATTTGATGATGGATGCAAGTTTTGGTGTTTGGAGTCACCAAGGACCTTTTCATATAAAAACATATTTGTAGAGACTAAATTTCTATAAAAAAAATATTAGCAAATATATTTATCTTTAAGTCATTCGAAAGCATGGCAACAAAATAATCATGAATAAACACAATCCAAGAATAGTGAATTTGTTGTAAAGTTGTTATTACAGATTCGTTTTGAAATTTTAAAATTTGCGCATAAAACTATTAGCTCATAAAATAAGAAAACAAAAACAAAATATTTAACATCATTTTTGGGAAAACCTGAATATCAATATAAAGATACTGTGAAAGAAAGTAGAAAAACAACTTTGCCCAGAAAGACGGGAGGAAGAGAAATAAAAAAACAAACAAAAGAAAGATTAGAGAAAACATTAGTGTAACCCTTTTATATTATTTTCCCCTTTTAAAATGACAATGAAATATGATGAGAAAAAATAAAGATGTTTAACATCATAAGTGGCTTGTTATATAGGTTATAATTTCCTTTAAAGCGTTGTAAGTTACAAACGTTTTAATTCATTGGTATGTTATGACAAAAATGTCTTATAATCAATAATTTGAAATAAATAGAAAGACATATAAGTAAGGACAAATTTGTAGATTACTAAAACATGTAAATCAAGTTAAAGTATAAAAAAAAGTTTGAGGGTTAAAATGAGTTTAATCTTCAGAAAATCTATTAGTAGTCTAAAAATCAATCGACCAAAGGCACTTGAAGTAAGAAGTTTGAAAATGATCATGTAAAACTCTTTAATAATGGATACAAGTTTTTCTTTTTAAACTGGCGTATATAAAAAACTAAGAGACGTGTAATATTTTTAGATAGTTAATGAGTAGTTTATTTACATGTAAATAAATAATAGACAATTTTATTTAAATTACTTCAGCTTGAAATTAATTAAAAATTATAGAAATGCTCTGTATAAAATTAGTCTAGGAAATTACTATAAAGATATCTAAGTAGATAAATTTTGGGGCATTCATCTTACAATTTTAGACCCATAAGTTGATTAGAAGTGTTTCCACTAGATATAATATAATAAGAATTGAAATGTAATGACTTTTTTGTATAAAAAGGGAAAGTTATAGGGGTATAAAATAAAGTAGAACTAACTCAAAGTGGAACTGAACCCAAGGTATATATATAATTATATAATAAAAATTATAGTATTATATATATATATATGTATTTCTTTGAAGAATTATGATGGTCATCTTGTATATTTATATTAAACCCTTAAACTAATATCTCAAATTAAAACAACATGGAAATTGTGGGATTATTCATGAAATTTCTCCATATTCACTAGAATTATTTTTACTTCCTAGACCAATTGCTCATGAGTCATTTTGTTTTTTATCTTTTTATTCTAGACTACTTTCTACAACACAATCCTTATGTTTTTTCATTTATGAGCCATATGAAATGAGAAATTCATGACATCAATATATTTTAAGTTTTAATAATGGAAAAAATGATCTTAAAGACTCAACTTTTCATTTTGAATATCGTGTCACTGTTGGAATTAATGGAGGAAAGTAAACTGGTTGAGATGAAAAATACTCCACAAGTAACTCTTTTGAATCATTTTAGTAACAACATGTTAAAATTTGTTGAATGTGTCTAAGTACATGTATTTAAATGCTAATTTAATTGCATATTATGTTGAATATTTCATAACATAATTATGGATGCAATTTTATTAAGTTTTAGTGTTGTTATAGGTATATGGTATAAATCGAAAAACCCGAGAACCAGAACCAGAAAACCTAGAACTATGGTTCTGGTTTTATTCGGTTATCGGTTTTTGGGTTGAGTAGAAAAATTTTGAAACCGATGCTATTTCGTGTTGGTTTGGTTCTAACTCCTAGTTAAAGGTCCTTAAAATATTTTGGCATTAAAAAATGTGTCAAAAGGTTTTAAAAAAAAAACTCCATAATTAATGATTTCAATCTATTGTCTAGGATATATATCATATGAAATTAATGGATAACAAAACGTTTTCATCATTAAAAGAAACTAATTAATGCCCATTAGAAGACTAGGATATTAATTTTTCTTTTTTGGTAAAGTCCACTTGTAGTCTTTAATATATATCGTTACTTAATCGTTCTACTGTCACTTATAACCTTTAAGAATGGACGAAAAAATGACTTGGCTACTAATGTAATATGAAAAAATGATATGGCTACTGAGGTAACATCATTTTTCCATCCATCATTAATGGTGTGATGGACGTCAGAACGAGAAAGTAACAGTTATATAGTTTGAGGATGATTTATGCAATACTTGATAGTTTCGGGATGATTAAGCAACAAATATAGTTTAGAGACGATAAATGAAGTTTATCTTTTTTTATTGAAACGAATACCAACGTCACATTGTAGTGGTTGATAAGCGGCTTAATATCAACATTACATGTTTTAAGTAGTTTTCCCCATTTCCAAATTATAAATAATTTTTTTTATATATCCATATAGGTTTATGTAAAATAAAAATCTACATGTTATAAACCAATATGAAGTGTTTCCATCGTCCAAACGTTTCTTTCTTTTTTTTTTTTTCACTTATGTAGTAGTTATTGCAATCTCTGGTTCCAAAAGCCATGTGGAACTATATAACTGAAATTTTGGGTAATTTGCTTAATGGAAATACACATCAGAACATTCGTGAGTTTATTGTTACAAAGCATATTGTGTTTCTCCAGTGTTGACGATTGGTGGTGGTGGAAAGCCATCCGGTATGTTCTCGCCCTGTATCCATGCCATGTGGCTGTCCTTGATGAAGCTGATTGAAGTTTCTTTTGCAGCGGTTGAATTGCTTGCGTTTTCAAAGAATATTTGGTCGCGATGGACATTTAGCTGTCTCTAAGGTTGCTCGGTGATAATTCTCGTCATGGTAGCTAAGTAGTGGGTAAATAGTCCGAATCATCTCAAAAACTTTAATTCTCGTTGCAAATCGGTCTTTAACTCTAAGTAAAACAAAGAAAAAAAAAATTGATAGTTGAAATTATTCATTAATTACGAAAAAATTATAGCATATTTTAAGTTTATTGTAGGATAACTACATAATAGTTTAAATTTGTTAGCTCTTACAAATTAGCTGATATTAACTTTTTAAATTTTAATTTAAACTATTCAGTAATTATTTTTTTTCCTAAATTCAAATTGTGCTATAATTTTGTAATAGTTAATGAACAATTTAAGCTATTAAATTTTTTTTCTCTGTAAATTGAGTTTCTGTACTTGTTTAGGGTTATAATTCAATATGTTTTGGTTTTTTTTGTAAGAACTAATATTTTGGTACTTGTATATAATAATCTGTCCCCTTCCCATCTTCAATTCAATAGGCAAAATTTATCATCCAGTTGCTCATAATGTTTAATGGTCATTTTAACAACTTTTGGGGACGCAAGTGGTTTATTTTGGTGAATTTTAATTTGTTTGCAAGAAGAAATAGAACAATGGCCAAATTGCACCAAGACATATACCTTAGTGGTTCGCTTTTTTAATTTACCGTTTTCCCTTTCCTCTTTTTAGTGGTTTTGCCCCCTGATTTTTAAGTTTTCAGGAGGCGGCTCCCTGCCTCCCTCGCCCTTCGAAAACCCAATGCGGCTATATGCCCGGTCTTATGGGTTGGGTTGTGTGACTTCAACCTTCTTACCGCAAACACAAGGACCAGGGCAGACAGAGTTAAATTTTTGGCCTTCCGATTTCTGATATTTTCTAGGAAACATAAAACAAGAGAACGTACATGATTTCTAATTGAATCGGCCCCACGCCCCACGAGCGCAACAGCTACAGAAGCTGTGGACCTCCTTACTTGTCATGTACAGCTAGGTTTTATTTGACCCCGCCAAGCCACCTGGCATCACGAGCACGTTTCATCGAACGGTCACAGGCCGCTTACGTGGTCGATTTCCAACCTATACTTTTTAAACACGTGTGTGGGCATCATCTTTCTGCCCTGGCTCTCACAACGAAAGGGCTCTCATCACATGGCTTTAATTATAGGGTAAAATCCAAATTTGGGCAATTAACTATTTAGCTTGTCATAAAATGATCTCTTAACTCTAAAAGTGACTATTAAGGTCCTTTAACTTAGTAACGCATTTAATTTGAGTCTCATCTGTTATGTTGGAGTTATTTTTAACAGAAAATACATACGTGGTACTTAATACCCCTTGCTTGGGCCCATAATGCCACGTGATATCTTCTTTTATGATAATGAGTGACAAAATTGAGAGAATAATAAATCTTAGACTAGAACTGATAAAAAACCTAATTTTAAGGACTTAAATTGTTAATTAACCAAACCTTTCCAAATTTACTCTCGCCGCTGTCACCATCTTCTCTCTCTTCGCTGACCAAATATTCTCTCTCTTCATCAATAGAGAATCAAAGGGGTGGGAGGTGATGGAGAATCAAAGGGGCGAGAGGAGACAGACGACGCAGAATTAGAGGGACGGGGTATGGGGACAGGGAATTGGAGGAGCAGAGGAGCAGAGGAACCAAAATCACCGGCATCCCAAGGGGTTGCTTCTCATTGGAATCCACAGTACTAACAGCTGCTTCTCGTCAGAATCCACCATGGGCTCCCAAAAAATCAAACCGGACCCAGCGATGGCACAATCGGGCTTCCCAGGCGACCTCGGACTGCCAGCAATCACTGACACACGCTCATCGCCACACGAATTTGATATTTTTCTGATTCTTCACTGCTAGCAATCGCCATAGATGTTCATGATTCCCAGCAATCCTTCACGGCCAACAACCTCGGACTTCTGCTGACCCACGCTGACCATCAATCCACGCTCACCGTCTTTTGTGATTTGAAACATCAAACAAAATCAGGCTATGTTGTTCACTGTGAAATCGCCTTCGTTCACCATCGCGTCTATTCAAGGCGATTCACATCTGTTCACACCTCTCGGTCGAATCGAAAGGAAGGAGGGAGCGACACCATGGGGGAGGGTGGAGGGAGATTGAGGTGAAGGAGAGGCAAGGAGGAAGGAAGATGGATAGGAGAGGAAAGAAGGGCAAGATGGAAAATAGAGGAGAGGAGACGAACCGAGAGATTGTGGGGAAGGGAGGGACAGAGTAGGGGAGTGGAGGAACTAGAATCGTTGGCGTCATCAGATCGTGTCATTAATCAGCTGGTCTTCAGTTTGCTGGCGTGAAGTTCTGTGGCAGAACAATCATCTATTTGATTGGCCCCTCCCCCTTCCTCGTTATGCGGCCCTCCACCTTCGCCCATTAGAGCCTCTCATTCACTCCGTCGTCAAGTGCTTTCCGCTGCCACCTCTCCTGTTTAACTTCCACCGACGTAGTTAAGCGAGTCCTTGGATAACTCGACTCTTGGGCCCCTAAGTACACAATGGTATTAATCCCATTTTCTTGATTGGTTCCCATTGTCTCTCACTTGTATTGCCTTTTCGTGTTTAGAAGGTTCTTGATTTGGCCAGCGAATGAAGAGAAGATGGTGACGGCGATGATAGTAGATTTGAGAAGATTTGGTTAATTAACAGCTTAAGTCCATAGAATTAAGTTTTTTATCAATTATAGTCTAAGATTTATTATTCTCTCAATTTTGTCACTCACTGTCATAAAAGAAAATGGCACATGGCATTGTGAGGCCAAGCAAGAGGGTATTAAGTACCATGTACGCATTTTCTGTAAAAAAATAACGCTAAACATAACAGATGAGACTCAAATTGAATGCGTTGCTTAAGTTAAGGGACCTTAATAGTCACTTTTAGAGTTAACGGACCATTTTAGGACAAACTAAGTAATTAAGGGACCAAATTTAGATTTTACCCTTTAATTACACGAGGAAGATACCAAGTTTTTCATTATTGTTTTTGTTGTTGGTAACAATATTGTCACTTGTGTTGTAATTTAGGATAAGATATGCAACAAATTTTAAAAAACTAACC
>KK899329.1:115528-142621 GCA_000696445.1 Aquilaria agallochum | reverse complement strand
TCCTAATTATTGATAAAATTGGAAGCATTTTTTAACGAATTCGTGCCACCCACAAACCACCTGACAAAATACAAGAAAATGGATCTTAAGAAGTGATTTTAATATCTCCTAGAAGCAGTTTTAATTGCTTTTCAAATGAAACAGAAATGGTCAACAAACACTTCTGTGACGTTCGTCTAAAAAAAAATCTGAAGCAATTGTGAATCATTTAATTCCGTAGCGGTCATTTTTTACACTTNACAGAGACATCAAATATCATTTCCCCCCCCTCAAACTAGTATTTTTTAAATATTATATAACTATATAAAAAATACTAAATAGATTAAAATTATTGAAAGATAACTGCATATTATCTAAATTTGAATTTTAAGAATCTTTTTAGAAAGTAAATGAAAAACAGAAAGAAAAGTATATATTTATAGATCTTAGAGAGTAACTGCAATATCAATTAGAGTTTAGGATGAATAATAAATGTAAATAATAGCTGAGGGCAAGGTGTTTTACGTGAATGGAAACAAAGGTGGCCAAAATATCCTTTTTTTCATAGTTTAATCGAAAGAAAAATGGATAAAGTGTTATAGTTAACAAAACTTAAGGGAGTAAAAACGTAAATACTTCATATCTTTTGAAATATTTGTTACTTTTCTTTTTCACTTTTCATAAAAAAATGTTTTGTTTTTCTAATTATGTACATTCTTCTAAATATATCATATAAAGATTATGAATGTTCATAAATTAATTGCTATAATTATACTTAGTTGGTTCCTTCCTTCAATTATACTTACTTGGTAGATGATAATGTTTGATAAATATCTGTAGTTTGCTTATTTGCACATCATCAATAAAATTAAAATAGAAAATCAAACAAATGCAGAATACTTTAGCAGGAGCAGTGACCAGTGAGTGCGTATTAAGTCCTCCAAAAATTTATTCGATCGTCAACGAGAAGGCAAGGCTCTGTTAAAGGAATCAAACTCGAGGTTCAGTAGCGTCATCTTGCTGGAAAATGTGCACTTCAGAGAAACGAGGCAATTTCTTTATCCTAAGCCTAACCGGCGACGATGAGCACCGGCTCAACCCAACCCTCATCGACGACATCCTCTCCGCCCTCACCCAAGCCAAGACCCAAGCCACGCGCGGCTCCGTCCTCATCACTGTAGCGCAAGGCAAATTCTTCTGCAACGGCTTCGATCTCAAATGGGCCCAAGCCGGCGGCTCCAAGGAAGCCGCTGAGCGCCGCCTCATCCACATGGTCGAGTCCTTTAGGCCGGTCGTCTCCGCCTTCATCTCTCTCCCGATGCCCACTATCGCCGCCATCCCCGGCCACGCAGCCGCCGCCGGTTTCATGCTCGCGCTCAGCCACGACTACGTCTTGATGAGGCGCGACAAGGGGGTCCTGTACATGAGCGAAGTGGACATCGGGCTGACGATCCCGGACTACTTCGTGGCCCTGGTGAGGGAGAAGATCGGATCGGCTCTGGCCCGGCGCGATGTGCTTCTGGGGGGGCGGAAGATCACGGGAGCGGAGGCAGAGTCGATGAAGATCGTGGAGGCGGCGTACGATAGCGAGGAGGGCGTGAGGGAGGCAAGCACGCGCCTGGCGGAGAAATTGGGGAAGCGGAATTGGGACGGGGAGGTTTACGCGGAGATCAGGAAAGGGATTTACCCAGAATTGTGTGCCATGTTTGGATTGTCTCCGAAGGTTCTCTCTTCCCCAAAGCTTTGATCTTTGGTTTGGTTTCATATAATCTGTGATTCGTTCTGAAGAATCCGCGGTTCCATACTTCTGTGTTCTGTAGTACTCCAGTAATAATGTCACAGCCTCAGATAGACGCCAGTCAACTGATATGTAATTGTTTTGAATTTTGATGAGGAATTCCCGAAATTGGGTGGGAGCAAATATGATTCTGCTCCACCCTTCATCGAATGTTTCCGCAATCAGGCTGTATCCACTTTTGGGCGAGAAAGATCCATTTTTGCGCAATCAGGCTGCACCAATTTCGCCCATAGAATGTCAGGGTCCGGGAAATTAGATTTTGCAGCATTTAGGTCGAGATAAACACTCGTGATTGTGGCTGACTCAGAAGTCTAATATCTCATTTCCCATTAAAGAAGGGATATCAGTTTGTGACACTGAGCTTAGATAACATACTAGCCTAACCTTATACAATTACATCGTTAAACATGTCGAACTGAACAATTGGAGGGTCGGCCAAACTAGCCAACCCTTTCAGGTTTCCACAAATTATGTCGGCCATATGTCTTGATAGCCATACAGCACCCACCAAACCAGGATGAGCGTGGCATAATTAGCCAACCGACCCTTTTTAATTTACCTAACGTTTCACTTCTTCAATTTAGTAGCCTTTCTTCTGCTCCCCTATTCGTCGTTTTTCCCATGTGGGATCTGTTCTCCCACCAAGATGGCCACTCACTCTCACTTCAATCGTTCTATGCGCTGTTGTTGTCTATACGTATTTACCAAGCTTCATTCCTACCCACAAAATTTTTTGATCACAAATGTGTAGTTTATAGGGTTTGAGGAGGAAAATACTTACTTGTTTGTGACTTAAAAGGCAATCAAATCAGACTAAATGATTCTTCGTAGAGTTGGGAAAAGGGCATGGGAGTCAAAACCTGGCCATGGCTCAGGGAGGTGTCCCCCGCACCACTTTGCTGGACGGGACTACCACCCACAATTAATTGTAGTAATATTCCATTTCATATGTTGATTTGAAATTTAAGGGAAAAAAGCATTTCACTTGATAGCAGTGCCAATAAATCGTTTAGAAATAGACTCAGACTTCGTTTAATCTCTTGAACCAATTCAAATAAGCTTTAAATCTTCACAAACGCTGAAACAATCTACACATCGTATTTAGAAGTGATCGAAAAGGAAGCAAATTTCGGGAGAATAATGTTCATAACTGAACTAACTGCTCATGAATTTATGTAACACATCGCCTGTGCTTGAAGAAAATACGAGTCTTTGTATTTCCTGCCGGTCCCGATGTGAATTCCATTGCGAATCCAGTCCTCTTGATGTATCCAAGCATCCCGACCAAAGTCTAGAACTCCAAGGATCTGTCACTCACCACCCAACACTAATGACTAACCAGCAATTACCTGCAAGTAAAATATAGCCAAATTGACTTACCACTCCGCCCTTCCAGGGCAGAAACATCGGGTTCGTTCTCGACTGCAAAACCTAATTTATATAATAGTGTCAGACATAAATAAGTTGATGATCTTCAAATTGTCTATAACTCCCCTTTCACTGTTCCCCCTTAGACACATAACAAGTTCTATCTCCTGCTTAAGAACGAAGCCAAAGAAACAGTGTAAACCAACCTCTACAGTATCAATGGCTTCAGTTGAAGGAATTGAATGTAGAACTCTGCAAAAGAAAGGGCGGCTGATTAGCGACTGTTGCAGGGTGTCGGAAAATCTATTGCAAACTCCAATATAGCTGCAACTTCAGGTGTAAAAGGAAAGCTACTACATGATTTTTTTGGGGTCATAGTTGTCAATCAATTTGTGTTCATTAAGATCAAACCAGATAAAATGAAGTAGCTTGAGAAAGCATGATCAAATATTGTATACTGAAATCAGAACTATGGCTACCATTTTCTGAGCCAGCAGCCTAGAAACTCAAATCAACAAACATTGTAATTGTAAACAAAAGGATGTTTGCTAATCAGGAAGTCATCTGAAAACCCAAAGCCATTTTACCTACAGCTAGGCTGATGATTGCACAAATAGAGTTGAGGTCTGGCTGCAACCACACAGAGCCCGTACAAGGTCAATCATGCAACAACCACCCCTCAACCCTCCTAAATAAGTAACAAATTTTTCTAGTTATATTACAGAATCCTCCGGTATACAAACATTGCTCTCAAGATGCCAACTTATGTGACCAATGTTCATTTCAGAAAAGATTTTATCGTGGAAACTCATTTCAGAAACCAAATCCAGTAAGATAAACCAACCTCTCCTCCATGGCCGGGATGAGTCCGCCAGTCAAAGCCACTCCACCAATCTGAGGCATATAATCAAGTTACTTGACCAACAGAAACATCAAAACAGAGAAGGCATTTTGCAAGTATCACATTGCAGGCAGACTTACTAACTGTATGCTACAGAACAGTTTTCTCTGGAGGTCTATGCGGCCTGTAGATAAAGTATATTCTACACAGGTTAGAACAGCTTTTTACAGCAGCAAGGAAAAAAAATAAGAAAAAATAAATAAATATAGAGATAAGTATGAATAAGAATAGTCTAATTACTAAAACAAAAATACTACCTCCATCTCATAATGATTGATGCCTTCCGACTTTCTGAACTTAACTTTTGCACAAATTTTTCTCATATCAATTGTTTGTTAAAAGAATTAAGAAAATAAATTTAGATTTAGCTAGAACAGTTTATCTAACATTTTCCCACAAATTCTTATATTTATGGGTCATTATAATGAGAAGCATCAAGTCAACCTTAATTTACAAAAGTAAACTGTGTCAATTATCTCGCACCAGAATAAGTCTTATGAATGTTAAAAAACTTTCCTGCTGAAAGAATGCTATTGGTTACGGCTTCTGCGAGGCCAACTTTCTCTTCCTTATTGGTTTTAGCTGAAAAAACTGGATAGTTATCCCACATTGGTAATCCAATATTAACACCGGGAAATTCCATATGCAAAGTTTCTTCTAGCATATCTTCATAATCACGAAACCTGGTGAAATAACTCTTTTATCATCTTCTTGAAGAGTATATTTACCAAGAGTAAAGAGTCCACTCGTAAGTTTCAAAGAGCAAAGGGAGGGAGAAGTAGCCAACCAGGAGCGAGGTGGAGGAGGATATACATCAGGAACCAAAAGTGTTGGGTAGAATAAACCCATAGGTGGAACCTAAAATATAAAATTCAAGATTTCAGATTGGCTTGCTAGATAAATTCAAACAAGAAAAAAAAAGATTACACAAGAGCTGCAACGGAAGAACAACATTAAGAGCCATTAATTTTGTCTTATGAGAACCAGCTGGCATGCCATCCTCATAAGAATGGACTACAGCAACAGCTTCAAGCTCGCCATCCTGTTAACAGTAAATGGAAAATCAGGGTTCTCCTTCAACAACCCAACTATATATGTCTAATGGATGAACTAATGCTCATCCATTAATTAGAAAGAAAACGCACAGCTGAAGATTGTGACCTGTTCACACTTTTCCAGATAGCACTCATTTATAAATTAGCAGTTGGCAATGGATACTGGCTTTATAGCACAATGAAATAGTAGCATGTTTGAGCAACTATAAACCGCACCTTAATAGCACAGTATGATTCTTTTAATCTGTTAAGCATCAACATGTCTATAGGTTTTGTCAGAACATCTGTGCGTATCTGTGGCCACGTCTGGTGATGCCTCTGAGTCCAAAGAAGGCATCTCGATATATCCTGGAACACAAGAAGCAACCTGTAAGTTTGACCAAAGCAAAATGCAGGACCAGAAGCCAATGTAAAGGGTGATATGCTTCTGCAAGGGATGAGGCCATACAGAAAAAAAACATGGACAACTTCAGTTGTGGAATGGATGCATGTAATCAGGACGAGGTGTAGCTGGGCGTAGAGTGAGATATCATCCACTTACAGACAGGACGTAACTCATGTATCTCAACTTCGAAGATCAACAGGGATAAAGGGGGACAAAGGCACTATAGGTCAATAAAAAAAATGAGGAAAAGGAATGACAAAATGCATCGTCAAATAATTGTCGCTTAATATGACACCCATTCATTAAAAACAACCACAGTTATGGTCTAATTACATAGATAATGCAAGTGCTCATACCTCTCCTCCAAAAGGTAATGTCTTTTCAGTATTAGGTAGAGCCACTCCATCCTGAATAACCAGAAAGATTAGTGGGTTAACCCTATTGAAACAAATAAATAGAACTCATAATTCTGGACGTCATCAACCACAGAACAAAAAATAAGTCACAGTCAGATAAGATCAACAGGGATTTAGTCAGTTCTTCTACAGGGCATGGGCCATGGGAACAACAAACAAAGTGTTGCTTGGGGATAGGTGTATACAAATTGTCCTCTGTAGATTAAAGCTATACTAAGCAATGTCTCTCTTGAGTCAGATGGCTCTGGATGCAGTACTATTACTGCAGTAAAGAAAACAAAGGAGAAACCACTAGTTGTGATTCAGTTAGAACATTGAACATGGCAGATATCTTGCAGCTGATTACTACTACTGAAGATGCTAGATATGAATTATTCTAATACACTAAATATGTGCAGTTAAGGAGAATGTTTCCTCTGTAACAAGTCTTATTTCTTTCAATAGCAAGAATAGTAACTTTCATCCTTGATTTATTTGCAAGCAAACATACCACTCATATACAGATAAATCAAAGAGTTAGCTAAGGAAAGGAAAAAAACAACTGGGTGGCTGTTGTTGTAGAAAGCCATGTATATGCTTCATTTACCTCAACACAGATGACTGATGTCACTTGAGCACCCATGTTTACGACACATGCAGTTGATAATCCATTTCCAAAAACAGCTGCAAGTCCTTCCTGAGACGATCTTACATCAAAATAAAATATATACCATCTGAAAGGCAGGTTATAGCAGCCAGATCAACTAATGAAGTTGGGAAATGGATTTTGTGAAGAAATCTCAGCAGGTAAAAGCAAGGAAAGAAGAAGAATATAGTTGTCAAGCTAGACTGCGTATCCCAGCATCAATGTTGAGCACTTTTCTTAAGTACTTTGTTCACACAAATGCACAAAATTAAAAAAATAAGATACTTTCAGCCACATGTAAACACGCATGAGCGTTGAAGATTCCACCAAAATCTACGGATTAACTTATCATGAGAACCCAAATGCTTTGCTTTATCACATCATATTTATGTATGAGTGGCTAAATCTACCAGGTTGAAGAGCATGTCCAACAAAAGCTGATGAACCTGACATATAATTTAGAATTGGCTCACAAAAGTTTCAATAGCTAAGACAATTTTTTGGGAAATAGGTCATCATGATCATGAATTTTTAATGTGTCCAACACAGTAATATTTTGAAAGTCTCACCTGGTGCACCACCGCTGAGCTAAAATGCAGGTCTCGCAGAAGGATAGATAACATCTCCTTTATCTCTGCTTGAAACAAGTTTAAAATTAGCAACTAAAGTGATCTCATCATGCAAATATTTTAAAAGCATTTGACCAACAGAAGTAAAAGCAGATTTTGTACCATCTTTAGTGACAAAGATTCTTATGGGGCATAGACAAAAACATGGACATGCACACATGCACATAGATCCAAACATGTGGGTATGCTCAAACACACACACACACACATGCACACAAAGTAAGTACCACGATGATCAAATGTTTCTGGCACAACAAGAACAGCAGAATACAAATTCCTTTCACCAGGATGAATGTCCAATTTCTCTACCAAAAGCCACTCCCAGATGGCATGCAGATCCTCAATAACCTGAAAAAAGAAACCCATCCACAAAAATAAAAATATTTTACAAAGCATGTGCAGAGTATGAAAAGCCAGAGGGAAACAACTAGCAAATGCTCAATTCAGTGGAGAACTATGACCACCAATGAATAACTAAACATACTTTAAC
This sequence comes from Aquilaria agallochum, assembly GCA_000696445.1. Classification (NCBI taxonomy): domain Eukaryota; kingdom Viridiplantae; phylum Streptophyta; class Magnoliopsida; order Malvales; family Thymelaeaceae; genus Aquilaria; species Aquilaria agallochum. The sequence continues at coordinate 134,975 of KK899329.1, read as the reverse complement.
AAAGATGCAGAAATTTTAAAACAGAAAATCACTACCAGTTTTTTTTTATCAATTGATGAAAATGAATGGTTGATGACAAAGGCTAGATGTTATAAAATAGAAAACCTAATGAATGTAGAGGCTTACCTGCTGCACTGGATAATACTGTGATACATTTAAGTGACCTCTGCGAATCGGACGCCGCAAGCAATATGGCTCTTTGGGAGATATCCTTAATGCTTCCTCACCAAAGATGATTTCCCTAAGCTTTTGTTCATTCAAACTAGGCATGATATGATCAGCACTTTCAGGTTGTTCTGTGGACTCATTTGCAATAGTTCTATCCATTGAACTTTCTGAAAAACAAACAGTCAGATGAAGAACTAAACTACAGCCAATTGACAATCAAATTGTACTTCAAATGCTGGGGGAAACAGCTAAACCTATCTCAATCCAAATTAAACCACTGAAAACTACAGCCAACAAAACTGAATTAGCAATGAGTGACACCTGAACACCTTTATGGCATGTCATATATGTAAGCTTAACATTCTTAAAGCAGAGTGCACTCTTCAATGGTCTCCAACTGATAGCAAAATACAAAAAAAGTAAACATGGAAATCAGACAATACAGCAAATTTGCATATGCAAACCAGAAAATTTTTTCAATGATACCACTAAAACAATGATGACAAAGATTTTGGAGGAAAACAGATTGACTCGGTGACCCCCAGTTGTTAGCAGGAAAAAAGATGGAGCAGGATATGGTAGAGCAGATATTAGAAAATTTTCAGTTAGCAACACGTGTGAGCAGACAGTTAAGACAAAGGAGAAAATAGAACATAGATTACAGACACAGAACAAGAAAGTACCTAGGCAAACATCCATAACTCATAGTTGACAATCGTCACAAATTAAAAAATGGAAGATATAAAGGGCTGCTGCAATCACCTGACACCCCCTGCAAATTTGAATCCCTTGCACACACATCAGTCCAAGTGAAAGCTGAATCCTTTCTAGCATTTTGAGGATTGTACCCATCAGAACGTCCCGTCTACACAGCAGTTTGGCAGATTTTAATGCAAGAAAGGTGCATAAATCAAAATATTCTACTAAAGGCATTGCCGCAACAATTATATGACTATATATGACATGATAGATGAGCATTCAAATTCATACCTTCCGTGGAAAAGAGTTGTTAGCAACGTCCTCATCAAGGAAAGGAATCTTCAACAAAGATGCTATCTTTTCAAAGCACAAAAGGAAGAAACATTTTATTACCAAGCAAATAATTAGCCAAAACAAGCACGAAGCAATGGAAAGAAGAGAATGAACTCACAACATCATAAGCTTTCTCACGTTCCATGTGCTGAGCCGTAGTAACCTGAAGATTAAGCATCTACAGCAACATAAAACCAAACGTTCAAATGAGAATAATACCAGCCCAACAAAAAAAAAAGAAGCAGACCAAGCGAAGCTCCTGTCAAGCAAAGGAAGTATTGGGACCTGATCCTGAACATTGAGCTTGGGGACTTGAGTGGTGCGGCGAGCAATGCAGTGAGGGACATTGAATGGGGAGTCGTGCTTGGCGAGGCCTATTCTGACATTGGCAGAGCCAGGGTTGACGACCACCAAATTGGAGCCGCGCTCCGCCACGAGTTGCGACGGAACCACGGTTTTTAAGTAATCCTGCAACAGCTAAAGCCGTCAGGAAGAAAACTGGGGAAATTGGTCCGGAGAAAGTTAGCGGTCTCTGGTATTACCATGGAGATTGGAGGAGTAGCTTCTGCGAGCGAGTTCGGGATGACTAGCTAGCAGTAGTTGATATTGTCTACTCTACTCTCCTCTGTTGTCCTTCTTCCTTCTCCGATCCTGCACTCTAACCAAAACGTTCTTCACTTAGCAATCGTGTCTTCGTTCGTTGCAATTTATATTTTCTTTTATTTTGTTTCGATGGTCCGACTTGAAAAGTTCCTTGCAATTTCTATTTCAATCGATATTCTCATCGAGGGCCTCCATGTTGCGTTTCTAATTTTAATAAATATTACTTCTCCTGTTTCATTATCTTTGTTTCATTTGATTTTTTTAATAGTTTAATTTTAATTTATTTATGTTATTATTTATTATATAAATTAAAATATATATATTTAAAAATTATAGGTCTTGATTTATTATTCATATATAATAATTTTTTATTTATATACTAAAATATTAAAAATAAAAAATTATAGATTAACTGCTGAAAAGTAAATTGTGTAACAAATTTGGGATAAAAAAAGTATTATTTAAGTTGTTTATGATGTGCTTTCATAATTTAAAACTATAATCACACAACTTTATATACAAATAAAAAAAAATTGCGCCACATAAATATGATTTGATAGTGATTTTTCACATTATGAATTTATCATACTAAAACCAAATAAAATTATACAAGCACATAACATAAACTTAATTGCAACAATTATGGGTGAAAGGAATTAACCTTAACCTAAAACCTGACCCTATTTGTCGGATCAGGGTTAGATCAGTGTATGAAATAAGTGGGATTTGGGTCGACCGAAAACCAAACCAATTCAAGGAAGCCAAAATCGAGTTGGTTTGGGTTAAACTCAAATCAACTTAATTTAACTCGATTCCTAACCCGTTCCCTTCTGGCCCAACCCATCCGCATAGCTATAATATAAATCCCTAACCTCTCTAACTGGATAACCCTAATCCCTTCACTTTTCAGACAGCCATCACTCTCATAGCCTCCCTCCCTTGCCCAGCTCTGCTATCCCTTGCCTGGCCTCCCTCCCTCAGCCTTACCTTCCTTCATGTTGAGCCGCCCTCGCTCACCCTGCCTTTCGTCACCTTAGCCTCCCTCGTCTACTTTACTCTATTTCGTCCCTTGCTGTTGTGTGTCATCCCTCAGTGCTCTACTTTTCTCCAATCTTTGTTCGTGGAAGAAGAAATGGCAACTGGAGATGGCAAAGGAGAAGAGAACAAAGTGTCATCGAAGACAAAACAACAGAGGAAATGATAGCTGTCAGTGGAAGTTGGATAAACATGACCATAATCCAATTTTTTTGAGTTAGGATTGGTTCAGGTTGGGAGCCTAAATTAGTTTGGATTCGGGCTAGGAAATGACATATGCTTATAGGCTCAAAAAATCGGATTTGGGCCCGAACTCGACCTGAAACCTGAAAGTTACACCTCTGGCAACAATGGAGATGAAAATATAATCCAATTCTTTAAACCAACACACATAAGAAATCAAGACTCAAATAATAATCTTAGTCAAATTTATCATCCTAAATCCAAATGAGCAATAATATTAGCAAATAACATAACTCAACTACAACTAACAACGAATCATAATCTCTCACTCTCTGTGTCTCACTTCTCTACCTTAGGTTTAGTCCAAGAAATTAGAAATGATTGAGGCAAAGCAAGGCAACTAATGAATAAGAGGGAAAAGAACTATCAGATTATGCATGGAGAGTTGTTAATTGTAATGGATTGAGCTATAGCTTATTGTTATAGGTTTTGATAAGAAAAATAGGAATTAGGTGAGCTGGACTTATGAGTTTAAAGTGGGATTAGGTTATGTGGGGACTTCTAGGCTTAGAGTGCATTCGAGCTTAATCGGACTAATTTTATTGGTTATGACTTTAAAACACCACAAATCGCACCATATAGTATTTGGTTTTAAGATTCCTAAACTTGACCTATAATCAAAACCACATAAGACATATACTATTTGGTTTGGTGCAAATAAATTTATTCGATTTTGTGGGTTAGAATGATTTTAGTGAACACCCCAATTACCAATAACCATCTTTGTTCAATTCAATAGGGAGTCCAAAGTACATCTCGTTTATATTTTCATATTTCGTTTTAGGCTTTTTCCCCTTGAAACAAATAAATGTAGACGTAAAACACTTTTATATTGTTCTTTTAAATCATAATTATTTACTACTACAAATTTAAGGGGTTTGAGAAGTACGAGAAGGGGAAGTGGTGTTTGAAACTGGAGCCGGTCTTATGGTAGGGTAAAATCCTTATCATGCCGGTTGAGAGTGCAAATACACTTTTATATTGTTGGAACTAGAAAATCAGTGCTCCGTTCACACTTGTTGGCACTCACTTCTAAAAATTAAAAACAAAATGTTTGAAAGATATATTATACAAATTTTGCTAATGTTACTCCTTTCTAATTGCATAATTACCATTAAACCGTAAACATAAATTCCATTATGGGATAATGGATACATCAAAATTGGAAGAAAATGCATAAAAATATAAAAGTACTCTTTTTCTTACAAAAGTTTTGCTATATTTTTCTTTTTAGGTAGTTCTAAAACTCTTGTATCATTTCCTTTTTAAGTAACTTTTTATACCCCATTTATTATTATGCCCCTAATTTAACCCATCTCTCTCATTCTTTCCTCCCAACAGATCTACTCTCAATCTCTCATTCTCTTTCCTCAATTTCTGTTCTTTGTCTATTTGACGAATGGGCAGTCGATGGAGAGGCGATTGAGCGGCAACTGAGCGGCAATTGAGTGATTGACAAATCAAGCGACAACCGACAATTAAGCGATCGAGGATGACCTACAATTGAGGCGAATCGAATGACCACGATTGAGGCAGAGGGAAGGATGACCATGAAGCATTGCCAACGACGGTGGGTGCGGGTGGAAGGACAGAGATGCGGGTGGGAGGCAGAGATGGAAGGGCAAAGTTGGAAAATGCCTGAAAAATAGTAAAATTTTTTATACTACGTGCAATCCCAATTGGAGCAAAATAAACAGGATGGAGGGAGTATCATTTTGATTTTTTTAATTTGAAAACTGGAGTATTTTTTTAATTCTCTTCAAAATTTGGTTAAGGTTCATTATTCATAATTTTTCATTTAATAAGCCGTGTACCCTGTACTTATAAAAATTTATTTCAAAGGATTTTTCATTGCCCCAAATTAGGCATGCGCATCGTTTAACAAAAATTTAAAGCTTACAAAAAAAAAAAATTAAAGCTCGGGAAAGTCATCTTGTTTTAGCCGAGGAAATTAGAACAGCTCTTTGGGAATTGATGACATGAAAACTCTAGGCCAGATGACCATAATTCGCGCTTTTTTAAGAAAATGTGGCACATTATTGGCAATCATGTGATCATAGCAGTGCAGGAATTCTTTAATTCCACTAAGATTCTTAGCAAATCATTGCCACCCAGATCTGTCTTATTCCGAAAACTGATGATGCAAAGACGGTTAAAGAGTTCCTACACGTAACTTGTTGCTCAGTTTTATGTAAGATTATTACAAAGGTGATTGTTGCAGTGTGTTTTGGATTATCTTATTCATTCTGCCCAGATGGTGTTTGTTAAGGGCATATGCCCATGTTAATATTTCTCATGATCGGGCGAGTTCTTAAAACAATATGAGCAAAAGCATATCTCTCAAGGTAGATATAATGAAGGCTTATAATTCTGTTGCTTCGATTTTGTGCGGCAATTGCTAGAAGCTTTCATTTTACGAAATTAATCATGGAATGTGTATCAATTACGCAATTGTAGAAGCTTTCATCTTGAAATTAATCATTGTTTCACAGATGATGTTCTTACCCTTTGCCCCGCAGATATAGTCTCAATTGGGCATTTGAGTAAGAATTTTGCAAGAGTTTGGGGAGGTTTCTGGCCTCTCTCCGAGTATGCCAAAAACTGAGATTGTTTTTTGGGGGAGTTCCCGCTCCATTGAAGGCTTCTATTCTAGAGTTAACAGGTTTTAAAGAAGGAACCTTGTCGATGAAATACTTTATTGTTCTTATATCGTCCTCATCTTTGCAAGATTGAGACTACGAACCACTGATAGCTTAAATCCAGAAAAAGGTGGAGGGGGTAGACAAGAACTACCGTATTGCTTGGGTGATAGGTCATGAGCAACTTCATGACTCTTGCATAGATCCCCTCCAAAGATTTTGCTACACTGAGAAGGAAATAGTTGTTTTGGGGAACTACCGCACAGCTAGAACCATAAAGTCAGATTGACATCATTTTGAAGAATAGAACCAACAAAACTTTCGTATCTTTTTTTCCCCCTCCTTTAAACACCTACCGTTAAAGTTTAGGGCAAGAGCAACTCGTAAGGGAGCAAAAGCAAAAGGAAAAGTGTTGGGGCCAATCTATTTTGTGAATCAAGCATATGGTGCCTCGAGAGTTAGGAAGTGCTTAGTTGAAAAATGTCCAAAATAGATCCACAAAATCACATCAGGAACTCCGCAGCCAAGTACCTGGCAGCCAATGACACCTTGGAAGTTCGAAGTTTTACAAACATTGAGATCTCCAGCAGTTGCTTCTTCAACACATCTATGCCGCTTTAGGTTTGGCCATCCTCTTCTTCGGTTGCCTCTTTGGCAGTGAGTTCTTCATCCCTACGAAGAAAAGTAAAGCACCGAACAGCGCCACACTCTGCCAATGATACAAGATAGGCAACTCACAAATAAGCTCTGGAATAATGATGTGACTCTAGATTAGAAAAACAATTTGCCCTGATTCTATCATACCTGCAAAAACTCATTTAGCAGAACGGCAAACTTATTCTGGCTGGGATTGTAGTTGTAGAAATCATACAAAAGAGGGGTGCTCATAGCCAAGTAAGCAAGCTGCACCGGTAGAAATGAGGAACTAGAGATAATCAATGAACCAAGAAACGAGAGACTGAGATTATTGAACAGTAAAACCACTCACTCTACCCCAAAAAGAATGGCACTTTAATTTGTTATGCCCAAAAAATGAATGCCACCAACATATATTTGTATATGGATATGGTCTATTGGTCTTCAAGCATAACTGTAGTATATAAACTACGAAGACCACTGATATAGCCTATTTGCACATGGGAACAGAGAGTAGAAGGGAAATTCACACTAAAAGTGATGATGTGGCACATATTCTTAAATTTGTAAAAATGACAAGATGCCATTGTGTTGGAGTCGGGGAGTAGTACAATGAGAGATACTTGCAGCTGCTGGGTCATATCCCAAGTGAGATTCGCACACATAAGAAATGGAATTACCACTAATAGGAAGAAACTTTACCAGTAGATAGGCTCCAAAAGTCTGTCCAAATACAAATAGAATGCCTCCAAGTCCTTTCAGTAAAATGAAAGTATAAACTAAATGTCTAACCTGCATAAAATTTGTATATTATCAGAAGCTTGGAATGTTAAGAAGTAATACTAAACTGTTGATAAGGAAGAAAAAAAGACTTTCTTTTTCTTACAAAAGTTGCCAAGAACTTACTTCGATATCTGGCAATTCTACAGCCAGACTAGAGGTGATATGTTTCTTTGCAACAGCAAGCTTGGGTCTCAGCTCCTTGGCTGCATGCCCTCCATCAGCCCCAAATTCATTGAACCTGCACTTACAAACATATACTTAGCATTCAGTTTATCAAGAAAAAATGCCTGGTCTTAGGAAAAACACATAGCATAACAGAGACTAAAAATAAAACAAGAGCCATGATGAAAGTTTTCTTCCTATCAACAAGAAGGCAGAAATGGCCATTGATAAATCAATGAAGAAACTACAGTCACATTACTAGGGAGGGATCACTTGCTAATATTTTTTCGTTTTCAAGATACAAAATGATGACTAGTTTAATGGGCACATTCACAAAAGCAAAAAGTAAAGAACATAAATGGCAGGCAGGGTATTGTATTTCCCAAGCTACTGGATTACTATACCCTGGTTCTCTTCCCATTTACCAAATCAAGGGTAAACGTAGATTTCCTTTTCATAGCATGCTTTCCAATGGAAAAAAGCAATTTTGCATTGAAGAACAATGAGAAAAAAAGATAATTACAAGAAGGTAGCTTTTGAAGACTTAGTCGATAATTTACAAGAAGGTAGCTTGTGAAGACTTAGTCCACTTAAATACACCTCTTGCAAAGTGGACCAGAACTCTATAATTTTTCTGATATACCAATAAGAGAGCATTTAAGAACCATGACCCCTTCACATATCACAATCAACAAAGATGGAGACGTGCATCCCACATGCATTCAAAATTTGGTGCATTTGATTTCAACTCACAGTAATGCACAGCCACTAAAACTGCAAGGCATTTACTTGTCGCCACACTGCTGTCCACATGTTAGATGTTATCCAGACAATCTTCAGAAGTACAACAAAGGCCTCCCATATTCCACACTTCAGATTACTCAAGAAGAATGCCAGCATTTCTTGGAAATTTAGAAGTTATAACTCTCTAACCAGGAAAAGACCTCAACAATCAACACTAACTTCCCCTTGAGAGGTAAACGAGAATACGTCTTTAATCACCATTCTCAAACTTGGATAAAAATTTTCACCAGCAGACAACATCTTTGTCGGCACAATATCATTATAAATACATTTCTACTCCATGTATCCATAAAATCATCCAATAACTACTTAATCATATTTCGAATCTATCGCATAACAAAAATAAGGAGCCTCCAATAACTACTGACGAATAATCCTCCAAAGACGGGAATCAAATAAAAATCCAGACCGGAAAAAACAATGGTAGGATGAACAAATATAAGCACAGAGACCAGATCTAACAGATTGAACGAAATATTAAACGAACAACAAGAGCTTGTGATTAGGATAAAAATAAGTCGTAAAGCGCAAGAGCACTTACATCTGCCATGCGGAGAGAATGAAGATCGAGGCAAAGAGCACTCTGCCCAGGAAAGAGAAGAAACCCATCTGCCGAGAGAGAAGGATGAAGAGGGGCTTTGTCTTCCTCGAGCAGAAGCGATTGTTGATGCTTAGAGTACTTTAGAATGAAGCTCTGGTTCGTCGCTGGCTTGGGTCGGTCTTGGATTGGAATATACTTCCTCAGATCTGTGGGTCTTGACTCTTGATAGAGGTGGAAGTTAAAGCCCAGTTTCTTTCAAGTGCCCCTGTTAACGTGTTTTAGGGGAGCGAGAAAAAGCCCATGAGGGTCATGTTTTTGTTCGGCCTAAAAGTTGGACCTTATTTACAATGTGAGCCGTTCGACTGAATCCTACAGCTCTGTCCCTCTACTCAAGTGAACATTTTCTCTCAGCTGCCGTAAATGTGGTGGTGTTGCTCGAAGCTCTCCCGTAGACATGGCACTTCATTTTCCTTCAACTCAAGCTGAACTTTTTGAACCGACCTCATAGAAGTCACGAAATGTTCGCTGTGAAGCTAGAGCTCACCCGTTCGTGTTAATGTCGTTCCATCCCGACTCGTGCCTGGTCGATCTCCTAATCCCCCCCGTTGTCATAGTAAACGCCATATTCCCAGCTCATACTGTACATACATGTTCTCTGACACTAGTGAAACTGGGTCATGCCATTGTTTTCTGAAGATTTCTGACATACGGATGATATCCAGCACTTAATTTTCTACCCTGAACCCGACCTGAAAAAATCGAGTTTGGGTCTGTTTTATGCTAAAAATCTACTTATCTTGATTTGACATGAAATTTGGTGATTCAAGTCAGTTCGGACCGAATTAAACCAAATTAACCCGATTGAACCCAAATTTCCCATCCCATAGCCCATTAGTCCTAGCCCATATCTATAATAACTATAACCTAGCCCATATATAAGCACCCATTAGCCCACTCACATACACCTAAGTTCCTAATCCTAGTGTTCTCCCTGCCTCCTTTCTAGACTCCTACTGTCCTCCGCTTAAACCTTCATCTTCTGCTCTCTAGCCCCAGATGCTAGAGCAGACATAGCCACCACCAAGAGCAGGCTCCCTTCATCATCATCGCCTTGCCCCATTGCCTGTCATGCATATTGTTCTCATTCTCGAGTCTTAATCTGTTGGTTGTTGTTCTTCGTCATATCATCGAGAAAACAATACCAATCTCAAACGATGGTGCAACATACTCGAGAACTAGTTTAAATGCTAAACTCATAAGTTGCATGCGTATCTTCTTTCCCACTGCACCATGCAGCAACTCCATCTGTTGTCTCTTGACATGGTGCCTGATTTCGAATCTCCCTTAGTCATTCTCTGGAGTCCCAGCTTCAGTTGTGTACTGTATTTTCCAATTGAAGCCCCAATCTGTCTCTAGGTTAGTTTATTTTGACTCAATTTATTAGATTTGAGTTAGATTTGGTTAAGGTTTTGTCGATGGAAACTAAACCAATCGAGTTGACTCGATTTTAGTCAATCCAAACCTAATTTATTTGGGAGTTCGAGTTAAGTTAGGTTATATGGAGAATTTAGTCGGGTTCAGTTTATTGTTTATAGAGAAGAGTCTACATATTTCAGGTCGGGTTTTAACCTAAACTGGAAATTTCAACCCTGACTTTCACCCTTAGTCTTGAAGAATAACACTTAACAAGGCTAAGTTGCACTAGTTATCCTCAAACTATACCTCAAGTTAAAAAATTGTCTTAGGTAACAAATATGGCAAATCTGCCCTTAAAATAATCTTTTGTTGCATGATTACCTTTTCATCTACAAATCTTGTTAGGTGTCCAACTGACAAATATAAATAATTAAAATAAAATGTGGCTATATAAATAAATAAAAAGAATAAAGTCACATAAATACATATTTTATTGTAAAATTAATTTTATTTTCTAAATTTTTAAGGTATGCTTATAGTTTTACCTACAATCCAGTTTATCAATATTTAATTTGATGACGACAACTTGTTTTATTATATGAAGTTTTAATAATAAAGTTATTTTCTTTTAATTGTATTTGTTAGAAAAAAAAACATGATAAATGTCAAACACTATAAACTTTTACATATACCAGGTGGCACGCCTAATAGAGGTATATAAACTAAAGTGCAATTGTGAAATGAATGGTTACTTTAGGGAAAAATTCGCTAGATTCGTTACTTTAGTGACTCTTTTTAAATTTAAGGTATAGTTTAGGGAAAACCAATGAAACTTGGTCAGTTGGACCCCCTAGGGCTTAAGTTTGTTACAAATGCCTAATTTCTAGTTTACCCTTCAAAATTGATAACTCATACACATAACTCCTTGAACTATAACTCGTTCAGACTCACCCTTCAAACTTTGCAATTTGGGACAAATACCTTCTCACCTGATGGAAATATGGTTTTGGCAATTTAATACTAGGGGTGAGTATGGGTTGGGTGGGGTAAAATAGATTATGGTTCACAGGTCGGTTCCACATCTGGGAGAACCATTGATTTTCAAGTTGATTCACTATAAAACAGATGCAAAATAGCGACTGAAAATAGCGACTGACTTTTCAGTCACTAATTAGTCGAAAGTAAAAAAGTCTACTTTTTATTGTGACTGATAGCTGATTGAAGGTTTTAGTCACTGAAATGTTAGTCGCTTTTCAATAAAAAAGTTTTTAGAAATTTGACTTCAGTTGCCCTTCAGTCACCTTTTTAGCTATCAAATTTGTCTTAGTCGCTTTCTCAGTGACTAATTGATTTAGAAGTTTTGAATTTTTAGGGTTTGGGTTATTTTAGAGTTTAGGATATATGTATTCATATTTTTTTATTTTAGGGTTTGGAATTTTTTTTAGGGTTTAAGGATATAGGATTAGGATTTAGGGTTTTAATGGATTAAGGGTATTGGACATAGATTTAGGGTTTGAAATTTTTCTTTAGAGATTAAGGTTCAAAATTAGTATAGGGTTAAGGGTATTAATTGAATCAATTTAATATTATGGTTTTGGGATTTATTTTAGAATTAATTTAGAGTTTTTTTATGATTTGGGATTTAAATTTTTTTTTTCAAGGTTTAGGGATATATATAGAATTAAGATGGTTTAAGGGTATTTAATTAAGTATTAGGGTATTGAAATTTAGGGTATGGGATTTGTATTTAGGGTTAATGGTATAGATTAAGTTTAGGGTTTAGGGTTAATGATATAAATTAAGTTTAGCGTTTAAGGTTTAATTAGGATTTGTATTATGGGTTTTCTGTTTGATTAGGGTTTGTATTTAGGGTTTTGGGTTTGCTTAGGGTTTAGGGTTTAATTAGGCCTTGTATTTAGGGATTAGAGTTTTAGGGTTAATGGTAGTTAGTTTTAGGGTTTAAGGTTTAATTAATAGGGTTTGTATTTAGGGTTTAGGGTTAATGATAGTTAGGTTTAGGGTTGAGGGTTTAATTAGTGTTTAGGTTTTAATTAGGGCATGTATTTAGGGTTTAGGGTTTAATTAGGGTTGTATTTTGGGTATAGAGCTTAGGATTAATGGTAGTTATGGGTAGGGTTTAGGGTTAATGGTAGTTAGGTTTACTACTTAGGGTTTAATTAGGGTTTGTATTTAGGGCTTAGGGTATAATTAGGATTTAGGGTTTAATTAGGTTTGTATTTAGGGTTTAGGGTTTAGGATTAATGATAGTTAGGGTTAGGTTTTAGGGTATAGTTAATAAGGTTTGTATTTAGGGTTTAGAGTTAGTGGAGTTCGGTTTAGAGTTTAAGGTTTAATTAGGGTTTAGGTATTAATTAGGATTGGTATTTAGAGTTTATGGTGTAATTAGGGTTTAGGGTTTAATTAGGGTTCGTATTTAGGAAAGTTTAGGATTAATGATAGTTAGGGTTAGGGTTTAATTAATAGGGCTTAGGGTTAATGGTAATTATATTATGGTTTCATAATAAAAATTATGATAACATGCACGTTTAAAGATATACATTACTTAATTGCTCATATATTTATGTATAAATATGTACTTTTAAACATGTGCGTTAAAAATTATGAAATTACCAAATTGCTCATAAACTAAGAATATGCACATTTAAATATGGATTAAGTTGTGTATTATGTTGAATATTTCTTAAACTGATTATGAATGCAATTTTATTTGATTACAAAGTTGTTAATTATTATATCTATGTTATAAGAACCGAAAAACCTAAGAACAATAACTGAAAAAATTAGACCCATCTGGCTCTGTTTAGTTCTCGATTCTCAGGTTGAGTAAGACATTTTTTTTAACCATCACTATTTTGAATTAATTTGATTTTACTGGAAAACCGAACTAACCAGACCCATGCTCATCACCTTTTTAAAATAAACAAGTTGCCCTACTTCAAACAAAATATGTAATTCACTTGAAACAAGATTTGGCCAAGCATGCAAAGTCTCCAATCCATGTGCAACATTACAAGCCATATCATCAATCTTATCCTTTAATTAGAGCCAAAATACCAAAAAGATAATTACAAGTAGCTAGCTTTTGTGAAAATGAATAATTAAATAAATAAATAAAGCAAAGTATAATATGCTTCATCAAAATGGACATTAGTCAGCTTCGTCGAATAAACATTGGGAGTTAAAATATTTGAATTTCCAAGATGTGCTCGTTAGAGATGGGTGGCGGGTTGACCCAACCCAGGACCAGCCGGTCTTGGGCTTGGGTCAAGGAGGACCGGGATCGGCCCGGTTCTATGCGAGGCGGTCCCGAGCCGATCCCAGGGTAGGGTGGGTTTGAAGGTTTTTTTTTTAATTTTTTTTTAAAAATTAGAAACATAATTAATTTTATATGTAATAAATATTTTTAAGAAAAAATAACACATCCGGTGTAAGTTTTATTAAGTTAAAAAGCCAAACGGTACTTACAAATAATCGGAATGGACTTTACATTTTGAAATGGAAAAAATATTCTGAAAATAATGAAAAATAAAAACCTATGATTTGTGCGTAGCAGCATAATCAGATTAAATACAAATTACATGTATGATTGAAAATTTTTTTTTTCAAGTCTCGTATCAGATATTACCTCGTCATCTGAAGACTTTTGGTCTTGCTGCCGGAGTGCTGCAAGGCCCCAATCTCGATTGCACACGTATACTTCTATTGCCTCGGATGTCAATCTTGATTGTTTCTTCATTATCATTCATTTTCCTGCACTAAACGCTACTTCGGATGATACAGTGGAGACTAGAATAACAAGAATCTCCTGTGCGATTATCAACAAAATCGGAAACCTTGATATTTTTTGTTTCCATCACTCCAATATATTGACGTTGCTTATCTCGAACAATGTGTTGAGATAGTCATTGATCTCAGCTAATCCCGATGTCGTCGGTCGGGCCATTTGAGCATTTGGAGGACCGGTTGAATCTTGTTGAGATTGACCTCTTTAGAGGCTCAGTTTGAGGGGCTTCAGATTTTACTTTATCCAAATGCCGCTCAGAATATAACTTATATAAAGAATGCAAGTATTCGGAAGTAGTAGCAAACATAGCCAAAACATTTATATGAGACATTTCTAAATAAGTATGAAAAATTCCTTCAAGCAATATTATTGTACCCGTTAATTTGACATATGGGTCAAGCAAAGAAGCAACTAAAAAGACAGGTGGAATGTTTTCGAAATACTGAAGCCACTTACCCCGCATGGCTTCGACAGTCGATTTTAACAACTCATCATTTTTAAACTGATGTAAGGCATATGTAATGTTCATTAAATGAAGCAAAACTTGATGAATAGTTGGGAAGTAAACACTTGAGAAAAATTCAGTAGCCTCGTAAAAAAATTTAAGTAATTCACCGGTTCTGGAACATTTTTCCCAAACTTCAGTTATAAGAAATTCACAACTCATTTTTAAGTTCATGAAATGTGTCAACAATTTTACCTACGAAAATGCATCTTGCAATATCAAATATGTGGAGTTCCAGCTGGTTAGACGATTCAATTTAAACTATTTCCAACAAAATTCTTTTTGATTTTCAAAACAAAAGCTTTTAAATTTACGAAACACAGCAAGTCTTGATTTCAAATATTTCAATAATTTCTGAATAGGTAGAATTTCATTTGAAGAACTTTTAAACCTTTTTGCATACAAAGGTTTAAAATATGACACATACATCTAACGTAAAAGAATGTACCGTTGAGAGGTGGTTTCAATATTTGACTCAAAAAGTGAGCAACAACATCATTGTTTGAAGCATTATCAAATGAAATGCTCAAGACTTTATCAGTACAAACATAATCGCGTAAAATTTTTAAGATGCAATCAAATATATGATAATCAATATGATCCGTTTCAATGACCCTAAATAACAATATTCGTTTTTGCATAATCCAATCAGAATCAATCCAATAAATCAGAATCAATCCAATAAGAAGTAACACAATAAAATGATTGACCTAAAGGCGATGTCCACATATCAGAAATGAATGTCACACAATGATCAAGAGTAGAAAAATAGGTTTGCAAATTTGATTTTTTGGCTTTAAATAATCTAAAGCTTTCTTTCCTAGCAGTTTTTCTAGATATTTTTTTAAATGCAGGATTTAACTATGATTTTATTCAAGATTCTACGTGCACATCTTAAGCTTGTGAAAAAGGTTTTTCGGTAAGCATCATCTAATTTACCATATATTCTTTACAAGATTGTTGGTTAAAACAAAATCTACTTGGTCTGTCGGCTCCGGTTATAGACCCAAGTTGTGTTTGTCCTCCAAAACTAGTCTCGACACTGGGGAGGACGTTAGGATGTTGATTTTCAATATGTCGCTTTAGTGTTCCAATGCGGGAATTCTTTTTATGCACCAATTTTTTCTCGCAATGTTTGCATTTCCTGTACCTCTACTCCCCTTCGTGTATGAGCTCATAATGCTCCCAAACCCAAGTAGTTAGTCTTGAGGATTTATCTTGTCCTTGGGTTTCCTCTACAGCGGGTCCATGACTTGTCGGCGTCGCTTGTGTTGACAGATTCTCGGCCGTCATCGCATCCAACTCTTCAACTTCATCATCTGATAATTGATTTGTCGAGTCTCAAATCGTAATTCATCATATCAATTTCGGCATCATCATCGTGCAACTCTTCAATTAAGATACCTTTATTGACGGGCTAAGAACAAGCTTTGGAGGCTGGTGATGTGGGAAGATAAACTCTCTGTCGCCTTGCCCTTTCCTCTTGAAGCCATAAGTCATGAACTAATAGTAGTGATTAATGCAAAATTAAGAGGAGATTATGAATATATTAGGGAGAGATTAGTAAGAAATTTGAAAGAAATTAAGAAAAAAGTTTAAATGCTTGAGAGAACATACTAGAGGAAGAAGAGAAATTGAGTGATGATGTAAGGATAGAGTGAAAATGGCATTAGTATTTATAGGGAAGGGCAAAAAATTATTTGGATCAAAAAGTCCTTAAGATTTAGTTGTTGGGAGGGGTGAAAATGAAATTTTAGGGGCTAAAATGGAGCAGAAAAACTGTTGGAGGGCTTACTGTATTATTAACCCATTTTTTTAAAATTGTTTTGCAAGTTTCTGTTGGAGGAAGGAGCCGTTGGCTCCGAGCCCGGACCAGACCGGGCCAGTTCAGTTTAAGTCGCAGGGGCGGGGCGAGTTCTATTCTGGCCAGGTCGGTCCGTTTTGCACTATCCTCTCCTCCAAAGCTCATATTTAGCCCCTTTTTTCGAGATTTTTTTCCGGGCTGTGCCGGGGGCTGGCTTGCCCGGTTGAGGCATGGGTTTGACTTCCAGACTGGTCTCAGTTTGGGCTAGCACATGGACCACCTCTGGTGCTAGTACGTTTGTATGAAAATGAATGGTTTGTCTTTCACTGTCAGCATGCCGAGGAGGAGAAGCCGTGTTGAATTTGTAGTTTTTAGCTTTTTCGCAGAAGCTGCTTTCAATAATGCATCCGACTTTCAACCCAGTTGATAAATCTTCTCCTTAGTTTCCCTATTTATTTATTATCCTTCTGCTTTTTCACTTAAGTCTCATATTCGTGAAAACTGTGCACATCACAATAGAATGGCGACCACAACCCCGTATTACGATCGAGTGAGAGAGATAAAAGCTTTCGACGACACAAAAGCCGGCGTTAAAGGTCTCGTGGACGCTGGAATCACGGAGATCCCTCGCATGTTTCACCGAGCAGCGGACAAGTTGGCCAACAAAACACTTGCTTCAAGTGACAGCAAACTGAGCATCCCACTCATCGACCTTGAAGGTGCCAACCAAAGCCAGAACAAACGCAAGGAGATCGTGGAACAAGTCCGGCATGCTTCACTGACATGGGGCTTCTTTCAAGTGGTGAACCATGGGATCCCGATGAGTGTACTGGAGGGGATCAAGAGCGGGACTCGCCAGTTTTTCGAGCAGGATCTCAAGGAAAAGAAGAAGTTCTTCGCACGAGATTACACGAAAAGATTCGGGTATAATAGTAACTTTGATCTGTACAGTGTCCCGTTCGCAAATTGGAGGGACACCTATTTCTGTAACATGTTTCCTGACCCTCCTAAGCCACAGGAGCTGCCGGCAATTTGTAGGTAACTAATTATACGATTATATGTACATGCAAATTAATTTTCCATACTTAGCCCCTCATCCTCATGCAAATTAATTTTTCACACAGTGAGATATTGTTGGAGTATGCAAATCATGCAAGGAATTTGGGACACTTGCTGCTTGAGCTATTTTCCGAGGCTCTTGGGCTTGACTCCGGGCATCTGAAAGAGCTTGACTGTGGCAAAGGGCTGTTCATGTTGGGCCATTATTATCCACCGTGTCCTCAGCCGGAACTGACTTTGGGCACAACCGGCCATTCCGACAATGACTTCCTCACTGTGCTGTTACAGGACCATGTCGGTGGTCTGCAAGTGCTACATCAAAATCAATGGATTGATGTGCGTCCCACTCCTGGCGCTTTGGTCGTAAACATTGGCGACCTCCTTCAGGCAAGCCTCCAAATTGAGTGCTAATTAATAACACAAATTTTTCTTCTGAAGCTTTTTCTTTTTTTCTTTTTTTCGGTTTTACAGCTGATATCGAACGACAAATTCATGAGTGCGGAGCACAGAGTGGTGGCGAATGATGTAGGGCCACGAGTGTCGATAGCATGTTTTTTGTGCACAAATGTGCTGCCGGATTCGAGGGTTTATGGACCGATCAGGGAGCTTCTGTCGGAAGAGAATCCTGCAAAATATAGAGAAACCACTGTGAGAGAGTATTCATCTTACTTCATTCAGAAAGGCCTTGATGGTACCTCAGCCCTGTTACATTTCAAGCTCTGAGAAACTAGTATACTGCTATATACATAGACAGGTATTGCTTTGATTGATGATTCTCATCTCCTGCTTCGATTGTTTCGAGCCATGATTATGAACAAAGATATATGGAAAAACATGAGTATCTGGCTAGCTTAGCTAGTCTTATTAGAGGAAAATCTATTATAGTTCACCTTAAATTGATGAAATCCCACTTTAACTCCTTAAGTTTCAAGGGAAAATGTATTATGGTCAATCATTAAAAACTGGTCTAATTATTTCGTTATAACAATCAAAGTTTAGTAGAGTATTAGTCAATTGGCCTAGCCGCCTAGAGACCAGCTTAACCGTTTTCTTAACTTAGCTGCCTTGAGACCAGCTTAACCATTTTCTTGACTTAGCCACCTAGCCTTTTCTCAAACTCATTCCCTTTTGCTATTTTCCCCATCATTCTTTATTGTTTTCAGGTAAATTTAAACTTCAGTGCAGATCTGGCTGATTGTCTTTCATTGTTTTTATTACTTAACTGACCTTATTTGATATTATTTATCAAATTTTATAATGAATGCAATCTTCTTTAAATCTTAGTGCTTAAGAGAGATTCAAGATTCTCGTAGAGAAGATTTTCAATTGAAGGCATGGAGTGGTGGATCTAGATATTCTCTTGGATTCACTGAAATCTTATCTCTGTTGGGTGTCCCAACGTTTGGCAACAAATAAGTGATTGCATAGAATAAAGTTAGATTTTTTTTTTTTTACATTTTATATGTAATCTTTTTATTTTTATATATAGCCTTGTTTAGTTACTGTTGCTTGGTTATTGTTGCATTGGCTCATGCTTTGTTTCAGTTATTGTGAGTTATATACTCCATATTTATTCTAGTTTATTTAAAAGGTTTGGCTTGATCCGATTATCTTTTTTATTTTTATTCGGTATTGTAGAAATGAGTAATCTTTTTGTGATCATTTTTATATTTTTGTTGTCTCTTAAATTTTTATATCGTCATTGGTTTGTAAGATACCATTTAACTCATTTTCAATTGGAATGAAACATTTTTTGTAGAAAAATGATTGTTGTATTATTTTTGTCTGTAATGGATGAAATTGGATTGCATGATTAGGATCATTAGAATTTTATCGTGATGAATTAAGCAACTAATCGCCAAAGGGATGTAAGAATTATTGATATGGACAATGCCGTCGTTGTTATGGGATTAAAGGTTAAAATAGGAGCTTCAATTGTGCAGAAAAAATCAATTAAGGACTAAAACTTTTCGTTTATTTCATTAAGGGCCAAAGCTTTTTATTTGGATCAGTGAGGGGTTTTTAACTTTTTGAACAACTAATGGCAACAGTTTTATCTCCTTAACAGGTAAGGTTAGAGGAGTTAGAACTAGGGATGGAAAAATCGGACCCAACCCGATGACCTGGCCCAACCCACCCGAACCCAAGCCTGACCTGACCCGATTTGACTAAAAAAGTCAACGACCTGAACTCGATTGTACCCAACCCGACC